>JBBUKS010209579.1:0-22920 GCA_038050645.1 Hedychium gardnerianum
ATAGAGCTCAATGGCGTAAAATGATCCATATAGCCGACCCCACATAGTGGGATAAGACTCGGTTGTTGTTGTTGTTGTATTGAGATCGGGGGCAATGGACTAGTGATGAATGGAGAGCTCGGGCTGATCAACTGGGATTAGGAAGACCTCCAGATTATTAATGTCATGCGCTAAAAAAAAAAATAATAGTTAAAAAGAGCCGAGATAGACCTCGATGAGATCGACGACATTCATATTAACTTTTAGAGACTTGTAAAAAAGAATAACAAATAGATGAAATAATATAGAATTGTATTTTTTTTTCGATGTTAATATCATTACTCTATATAGAGAGAAAGCTATGAAAAATTATACCATCTTTTTTCAAGAGACGTAGCTCTTTTATAACAAATACCTTCATTTCATAATAACTATAACAATCATGCCATAATGGAGATGATTATCACACCTATTTCAATATTTGTTTATTGCGTACTCGAGTTTAAACTCTTAAAGTCTCTGACTCTCGAGTGTATTTGGCTCGGGCTCTTGAATTTTCAATTTCTAGGCATTCGAGCGGTTGAGCATTCGGGCTCGGGTTCCCGAGTTTCCAAGCGCTCAAGTAGTTCAACATTTTGAAATTTGGCGCTCGGACGATCAATGCTTGGGTGCGCACCCCATTTAGGCTCGAGATTTTAGTTTATGGCTGTTCGACCATACAATTGCTCGCCCACTCGGACGCTCAGCCACTTAGAAGCACAATCCACTTGGGCACACACCGGCTCAGCACTTCAATCCCTTCAACAATCGACATATTGACCGAGCATGATGATGTGGTTAACTCGAGATTGGACAAAACAAGTGCATCATAATAATGACATGACATAGGTTGAATGCTGACGCTATCTATCCATAAAACATAATCTAATAGCATTGTTTGCTTATGTAGACATTATATTCTAATCACTTTTTAAATCTGCTAGATAAGAAGAATTTATCCCGAATGAATCCTGGAAAACTTACTCCTTCAAGCTCATATGAAAAAAAAAAAAATGAACCTCCCATATAACCTATAAACATAAAGTAATATGATACTTATTGAAGTTTCTAACATCCCTAAATAATCCTTGCGCCTTTATGTTCCGAGCTCCACCCTAAGTTTAAGATTTACCTCTACTATAATGTATCTTGTTGCGATAATAGTAAATGAAGGGGAATTGAGGGCATTTTTGCTAGATTCGATCTTTCAAACAACAAATTTAAAAATGTATATTCACTTTCCTTAGAAGTTACTTTATCCTTACAAATTAACATAAACTTATACTAATATATCTTGTCTATTAATTTATATTAAAATTAATAATCTGAATTTAATTAATCTGTTTCTTGAATTGACCACAGTCAAACTTCATATTATAAAATTTGACTTTAGAATTAAAACGAAGTTACCAAAGATGACGGCACCGTTTCCTTGGGTCCATGTAAACAAGTTAAGTCGAATTGAATTTTAAAATATATATATATTTTTAATAAGATAATCGAATTTATAGTCGAATTTAGAATGAATTAAAATTTAAAAATAATTATTTAAATTTAATTTATTATTTATGAACTTAAATTTATTTAAAGTTTGACTTGAGCTTGATTCATTTAGATATTATCGAATTTTCATTTCAAGCTTGGTTTGAGTTTAGTTTGTTTAGATATTATCGAGCTCTCAATTCAAACTCATTTGATTATTTAAATTTTTTACTCATTTTATTAATCATTGAGCTTGATAATTTAAATTTATTTATTTATTTATTTTTATTTATTTAACTATTGATAATTTTTTTATTAATTAATATGATTATTCACGAATATTATTTATGAACATTATTTACGAATATTATTTACGAACATTAACAAACTAAACATATATGTTCAAACTTATTTATTTAGTTTAACATAAATAAATTATTTAAATTTATTTAATATATTAAATAAATATAAATAAATTTTTATTAAGTTAAATATTAAATTTATTTATTAATATTTGATTTCAGAAGTTTCTCCACGATTCATCTTCTTACACGTGTCGAATTCCTCAGCATCCTCAGTCATCTCGGGTCCACTTCGATGCCGTGGCGATCATCGTGACCCGCGGGAAATCGGATTGGATGGCCGAGAAGTCGTCACTTATGTCGTGACTCAACTTCTTTTCCCTTTTCCCATCCGCCGCACCTGAGAACGACCCTCTGTGCCTCCTCTCGTGACCGCCCGCTCGACCGCCCGCCCGCCCGCCCGCTCGCGGACAGAAACCCCGGGCGGACAGAAACCCTAAAAGTCGGAGCTGTCTCTTCCGCTCTCGAATGGAGCAAATGGCTTCGATTCGGTGAAGGATCACAAGGAACCTTCGTTTCTTATGGATCCTTCCGCCGCCTTCGCGAAGCCTCTCGAGGCGCGCCCGACTCCGCTCTTCATCGACCTCAACGAGGCCCCGCCGACGCCATGCGACGCCCATACGGCGGAATCCCCTGCTTCTCTCCTTGATCTCGACGCCCGTGCAGTCGCCTGCCGCTTCCATGGCGTTCTCACGCCTGCAGCCGGACCCGCAGCGGACTTCCCTGGCGAAGCCGGCGTCGGAACTGTCCCGCTCCGTTGCGGTATCTGCGGTCACATGGAGACGCGCGGTGGGACGGTTGTCTGCGACGGCTGCGAAAGGGGTTTCCACGTGAGCTGCGTGAGGAACCTGCTGCGGCAACCGATGGCTGCTGTGGATGACTGGCTTTGCCATGAATGCAGCGAAAACAGGAGGCCCGTCAAGAGGTGGAGCCTTGGCGCGGCTAGGTTGCTCGACATCAATGCTTTGCCGCCTAGCGAGGGAGATTTTGAAGAGCTGCATAGTAATGGAATTGGTGGATGCAGGTAATTCTTCCTTGCAGTCGTCATCCATGCTCTTACAGGTTTTTACTCCATTTAGGTTATTTGTTGTTCGTAGCTTACTGTCCCCCGATAGTTTTGCTCGTTGTTATGTTTTTCATGGGACTGTGGTCAGTTGCCTTGTTTTGATCACGCGTAGTCTTTTTTATTCGGATTGCTGAAAAAGAAAGTAGAGCTGGCACGATGTTTCATTCTCAAAATGTGGTCAGATATGGATTATATTTGTTCCATGTAGATGCATGCAACATTGGCATCATAATTAAATTTGCTAATTTATAGAATGCTAACAGAGTCAGTTTTTGTCCATGCCTTCCTATGGCAAAGAGAACAATGTTTCATTTAGCAAGGAAAGTAAAACATAACTCAGCTTATCATTGCAACTTGCAAGGAAAGTGAGGCACCTTAACAGTAGTCAAGTTCGTTTGCATTTGTTGTAAAAGAACAGATAAGGACTCATTGCTTTATTGGTTCCACTTTTTTCATTTAGCTCCCTGACATGTACCCTTAATCCTTTGCAACATGTCAATGCCTTCACTTCATACGATCAGTATCACATCATCTCTTTTGGTTCTCCCTGCTTGAACAAACCATCATAGAACTCTTACTTTTCTTCTAGATCACCTAAATCACATACCAATAGTAAGACAATCATCAGCAATCTTGATCTAGGTTTAATTTTGAGATAATAGTTCACTTGGCCGTCTAGATTTGTTTATTCAATTTTGACAACATTGGTTGATCTTATAATTATTGGATTGGGAGTAGGTTGGAGAAAGAGGAAGACATCATGAAACTAAATTATCCCATAATGAACAGGAAGCATATAGTATTGTTGAAGTCTGTTAATAATGTAAACATCTAGATTGGATACTTTCCTAAAGGTAGCTCTTTAGGATAATATTCAAGTAGTCTGAATTGAATTTAAATTGGTTAGATGAGCACCCCCAGTGTTTGAAAATTTCCATTTTCAGTAATTTAAGGAATAATAAATGAAGTTAAATATGTGAGTCTGTGACAGTTAGAGGGAGTTCAAAAAAAACAACATAATTAAAAGTGATTTAAGGGAGATGAATATTACTAGTGATATAACTTTCATGGTTTAATGAAAGACTTGAAATAGGTGGAACAAAAGGTTTGTTGTTGGTGTGGTAAGTTAAGAATGAAAATCTCCTAGTAAATTGAGTTAGTTGACGTGTTGGGCTTGGCCATTACAGGACTCTCGCCCAGACATAAGCATGAGTTTCAAGTGTATTGACCTTTACATTGAACCATTTCCTAACAGCTTAAGCTATTGGGTTAAAACAGTCAAGCTTAACAGAGTTTTATCCTATATTTGGGCATCTCCTTGCATTGTCTTTGAAGCTTTCCTGCATGTTTATTTTCTTACTCCTTTTTATGCAATGATCTATATTTTGGTATCCCAGTTAAGTTGAGTCAGTCCACATGTTTGGCCTGGGCTAGTACTGTTCAATTTGCATGCTAAGACATCAGAAACTCTTAGAATATACATGCATATATCTGTCTCTTTCTTAATAGATAAGTGCTTAGCTAATCAGCTTTATAGCCATATGTTAGAACTTAGGGAACTTGTTAATTCTCTATTTCTTTTGCATTTTGGATTGCTTAGGTAGCTACCATATCAGCAATAGTCATATGATACACTTCAAGGTTTAAGCTTTTAGTTGGAGCCATATGATAGGACTCGGACACTTGCTTAATCCTATATTGATTTTGTAGTTTGGATTGCTTAGATAACTATTGTCACCACATCGACAAGAGTCATATAATACACTTCAAGGTTTTCTTCATTTAGTTGTTTGTCTAATAGTTATAAACCGTCTTTGTTTGTTTGTATGGTTGAGTTTGACAATGGACTTTGTGGTGATTATAATATTGCAAGCAAGAAAGTTAATTTTTATAATTGTGAAATTAGAAATTAATGCTATATTTGTTCAAGACCCATTTTCAAAATATATTTAGCAATTTACCATTTTTGTAGTTCAAGGACCATATTATGTACTGTATCTATGTTCTCTGTTTGTACTAAATTGCTGCATCCTTTCATTACTTGAACTTCTGTTAGTAAATGGCAATCACATACATTTTCTTTTGGGTATGTTCATATAAAGTATTAATGCAGTCTTTACATGAGCAGATTGAACAACTCAGATGGAGCTAATATCAGTGTCACCTACCAATTATTTCAACATCATAATGTGGGCTTCATAAGAAATGACTTTGATTTTGTTGAGAGCACCGAAACTACTGATGATTCCACAAGAACCATTACTGAAGGTACACAAATTTATGAAGCAAGTGATGCCACAGTTTTACACACAGTTATATCAGTTTCCCCACTCCTTTTTTGGTTTATCCTGTCAGTGATGAAATTGGGGAGCATACAACAGCTATTTTTTTCCTGCAAAAAATATTGCATTCTAACTGAAAACATTTCTATTTAGTGTTTAGATTAACCATTTATCTGAAATATTTTTATCTATATGCCTCAGATGAAAAGAGGTTTGGTCAGGTGCATGATTTATCTCAGTACTTTGGCATGAAATCAAACTTCACTTGCACTGATGTTGCTGAGAAAAGTGATGTTCCTGGGTCAGTCCATAGAGCTTTGCCTCGTCGAAGAAAAAGAGACCCTGCAAGAGCCTGGACTGCTACTAGTTCATCTGAGAATCAAGATAGCATGAGGGCTAACTGTGGCAGAGAGCCCTCTTCTGATACTGAGGTGATGGACTCTCAGTTCATGGATTTTAGGAGATCCTTAAGAGCTTCAAATGCTTATGCAGAAGAAAATAATGACCATGGCTCCAAAAATTTAATTGTATGTATTTACATTCCTTAGACATTACCTGCATTGATCCCATGGGATATTTTTTTTTTTCACTATTTAAGATCAGAAGTTTATTCAGCGGTTTAGTACTTTGTGCATGAGTTTGTTAAGTATGTCTATGATGTATGCAACACTTCTCCATATGTTATGCAAGGGCTTACTGGTTGTGTTACAACTGTGTTGCTACTTATGCTGGATAATGGAAATCATATGATGGATGCCATTGTACCAATTATAGTGCATTAGCAGCGTAAGATAAAATGAATTAAACAGATTGAATGTAACAAAGAGTTCTCTTTCTGGTGAGGAAATATAGATGTTCACTTTTCACTAAAAATGAGTTGCTATTTTTCTATGTGACTGAAAAGGTTATGCAAGTTGACACTGACGTGTTCCTAGTTCTTGACATATTGTCACCACCAGATATACATGAAGCTTTGCCATCCTAGACCTTGATGTTAATACATCCCTATATCATCAATTTTGATTCTCCATGGTTATGTTATTGATAAATAAGTGCATACCTATATTCATGCATTCATGGTCCGTTCACAATTTTTGTTCAATTTCTGCATCTTAGGTTTCGGTAATGCTATATTCATGGATCATTTACCTAATATATACTTGTGCATAAACATCACTGAATGCGTTGCTTGCTTTCTTCATGACGCTACTAGATTTTATGTTTTTAAACATTCTTGTACTACTTTTCCAGGGTTGGCTCCCAGTTCAATATGAGGACTTCTATGTCATTTCTTTTGGAAGAATTGATTTGAGGATGACGTACCATGACAGCAGTCAGATCTGGCCTGTAGGGTATAGATCGGTTTGGCATGATGAGATTACCGGATCACTTTTTGAGTGTGAAGTATCAGATGGTGGAAATGCTGGACCTGTTTTCAAAGTGCAAAGGCATCCATGTTTAGCATCTCCACTTCCAGTTGGGGAAACTGTTCTTCACTATAACAGTTCTAGAAAATCTGATGCACCAGAAACAACAGAAAGTAGCAAGATGTTTGAGTCTAGCCTAGAGCAAGATGATGATATTTTAATGCTTCTATCAGATCCATCATATGCGGAACAGGAAATGATATCGTGCTTCAATAGTAACTTTCATGGAATTTCACATGAATCCTCCATGCACATGGATGCACATGAACAACATGCTATACATCATGTGGATAACTGCTCGGAAGAGTTTGAAGATTCTTCAAAAAGAACTTCTCCAAGGGATGAAATTGGAGATTTTTATGTGGAAGGAAGATCGTCATTATCAGTATGGAAGATGGTGTCTCAAACTTTTGTTGATTCATGCCAGGAAGCCTATAGGCAGTCAGGTTCTCTGAAGTTCTTCTGCAGACACAGATGTCAAATAACACATTATTTTGGAGATGGAAAACAAAAAGCTCTAGATTATCCTGCTGCCTTAGCTAAGTTTTGCAGTTCTTCTGGTCCCATTAATGTACCACAAGTCATTCAGAGTGACGCAGAGCTTGATTCTTCATGCAAATCACTTGCAGAGTGGCTAAATCAAGACAGATTTGGATTAGATATAGAATTTGTACAGGAAGTGATTGAAACTTTTCCTGAATCACTTGCATGTGCTGGTTACCAGTTTCTAATTAACAAGTTAGATGCTTCAAAGTCGATGACTGTTGCTAGTGGGGCACTCCTAGCAGTACAAAGGAATGGTGGCAGAGGTAAAGATAAAGTTCTTCCATATGGTTTATATAGAAGGCCGACACTATCTCAGTCACATGATTTCACTGATGAACACCAACTAAGTGAGCGCCAACCACCACCAGGAAAACCTTGCAGCAGAAGGCTTCCGCCAGAGTTGGTTGGAGATGTTTATCAGGTATCTTTAGTCTACATGCAAATAAAAATGTTATTCATCTGAGACATATATTCTTTTTTCCCTCTATTTTTTCTTTTAATATTTCCACTAATGCCTTCTATGAACAGATATGGGAATTTCTATGGCGTTTTTATGAAACTTTGGGTCTAAATGAACCTCCAATGTTTGAGGAACTCGTGGAAGAACTTATTGATCCCTGGCCCATCGATTCAATGTACAGGGAGAGGGAGAAGCTGGAAAGGGAAATTCAAGATTATAGGGAGTTGGTTCCAAAATCATACGACACTTTAACTAGTCAAAATTTGCTACCGACACGAGGGGCTGACACACGAGCATTAGATGTAAGTCCATTTATGTTCATTCCAAATGAAACAGCATCAGCAAGGGAAGCTGCTCAAGCTAAATCGGCATCACGTACTTATGGCAGATGTACTGGTGTTAGATTGACTAAGGTTCATACTTCACTGCTGAAAATTTTGATTGGAGAGATCCTTGGGAAAGTTACTTTTTATGTGGATCCAAATTCTGATGCTAGAGAATCAAGATCTAGACGTGGACGGAAGAAGGATCTTGAAAACACAGTTACTGCAAAAGACCCCAAGACTGATATATTGCCTGCCAATGAATTAACATGGCCGGATTTGGCTAGGAGATATATCTTGGTTGTGTTGTTCATGAATTTTGTGATGGATTCCCCGGATATCTTTTCTCGTGAAGGACTGAAGTTGATCCGCTGCTTACAGGGTGATGGTGGTGTCCTTTGTAGTTCCCTATCTGGTGTTGCTGGTATGGAAGCTGATGCAGTGGTAAGAAAGCCATTTTTTAATATATAAATGTTCTTGGAAGAACTATCTGAATTTCTTCCAGTGAAAAAAAGATGACCTTATTGTTGATTTCAAAATCTGATCAAAAGGATTCATGTGTGTAAAATTTATCGCTTTGATGTTTGGACTTGCATCTAATCCAAATTAAAAATGACTAACATATATGTTTGACAAAGTACACAAATGAATCAAAAAAAGTTTACAATCACAAATAATTATGTGATAATTGATAAGTAAACACATAACAGCAACAAAACATATCATTTTTCATACTACAACCTGCAAGGAAACACATAACACAAAGTCCTTTAATAAAGTTTCTAGAAGATCCGCCTAAAGGGGACCCGATTATTGGCTAGGCGTAGCAGTCCCCTTTTAGTAACATCTAGGTGTCCGTCTAAACTGTTTTTAAGAACTCTAAACCCTGCTGTTTTTTAATCTGTCTTACCTGAGTATTTTTATGTTACTTCATATTACTAGGACGCTTCAATTTTTTTATATGAAACTCTGTTTACGCCCAAACTTTTTGAATTTATTCTTTGTATTTCCTTCAATGCAATTATGATACTTTTTAACTTTAATAATCCAGCCGACCTCACCTAGTGGATAAGGTTAGGTTGTTATTGTCGTTTAGAACCATATCTAGGTTTGACATTGTCATGATCACAAATCCACGGCACCACAATTTGTGTATATCTTACTATACACTACGTCGACTTCAAATGTTTGAGATATACGAGGCAATCTTTATAACTGGGTAGAACTCTGTCTGTGGCTGCCAGATATCACTTCTGCCTTCTGTTTTCTTGTATGTAATGATCAAGAATCTGTGGATTATCCTACTGTACTGCAATTATTTCTTAATATACTTTCACTGAAAGTGGATTTAAGCCACTGCAAACTAAAATAATAGTTGCTCCATTGAATCATGCTTAGACATTTATACATAGCATGGAACACATGTATGCAATATTTTATTAAGTTTCTAAATATGTGGAAGCATTTAATTTTTTTACATGAATTCTTCCTGTAATATTAAGGTGAAAGTTCTGCAGTATCCCTCTTAACCTACTTAACTAACCAATAATCCAAATAACATTGTCTGGTGATAACACTGCAATAAACTGTACAATACCAAATTTATAACATTCTGTACTGGTTAAAGAGACGGATTGATTCATTGCAGTTTCTCAATTTTTGTTGTTGTTGTTTATGCAATTATTATTATTATTTTCTGTTGACATTTTAAAGTTAGTTTGCACAGATCCATGTTTCATTTATAACTTACCAACCTAACTGAACCTGGAATATGCGAATTGAGAATTAAATAAGTTTGAAATATGTGTTGTATATTTATTATATAAAAATCATGTTTAAACTGCTTTGTTATTTATTTGGTTCTTGGGATTCCTTATATTTGCGTGCCTATGCAAATGTTTCTGTGTCATTGATACCCACTTTAAATTAGTTTACATTTAAGATTTAGTTTGCACAGTTCCATGTTTCACTAGTAACTTACCAACCTATTGCGGATTGAGGATACACGACTATGAAATCTCTCATTTAAACTGCCTTAATTTTTGTTTGGTTCTTGGGATTCCTTGTATGAATGTCGGTATGCAAATGTCTGTATCATTAAATACCTGTTACGTATGGAAATAAATCATATAAATTACTTTAAATTGATAACAAATGCATGGTCTGAGTTGCAATAGTCATTATATATTTCACATCATCATTTGCCTATTTTTGGGCCATTAAATCTGCATACTTTTTATCAGCTGATCTTTGCATTTAGATATAACATATGGACTGTTACATATTCATGAGTAATCAATGTTATTACACTGCTAAGACATTTTTGTAGTTCAATAATTAAATTATAAATTTCTTATTTTGACTTAGTCCATTCTCAGCTGCTTGCAGAGGCTGAAATGCAGATATCTGATTCTGGAAAGCAGGAACATAAAGTCTTGATAGTTGAGCACAAGGATTCTGTTGCAGAGGGCACTTCTGAACCTGTTGTACATGGAAAAAATCTTCCTGAATGGGCATTACCTCTAGAACCAGTGAAAAAGTTGCCAACTAATGTTGGCACAAGAATAAGAAAGTGCATTTATGATGCTCTAGAACGGAATCCTCCAGAATGGGCAAAGAAAGTTTTGGAGCATTCTATAAGTAAGGAGGTTTATAAGGGGAATGCCTCAGGGCCAACTAAGGTAATGCTTTTTTTTTTCTTCCTGTTTTGTGTGTTTGATTTTATTATGTGCCTAATGAATGTATCATCTTTTCTTAACAAGTTTATAATTTTGTAGTGTCAAACCTTGCCATCTGTTATTTATTGTTTATTTGGTACAGAAAGCTGTTCTATCTGTCCTAGCTGAGGCATCAGGTGGAAAGCACCTTCAGAAGCCAGAGAAGAAAAGCAAAGAGAAAAATCCTATATCATTGTCTGATGTTGTTATGAGAAGATGTCGTATGGTACTCCGTCGTGCTCTTTCTGCGGATGAAGAGAAAGTTTTCTGCAATTTGCTTGGGTCTCCAATGGCAAATGTCAATGATAATGAAGATGAAGGTATTCTTGGATTTCCTGCTATGGTTTCTCGTCCTTTAGATTTCCGCACCATTGACTTAAGGTTGGCTGTTGGGGCTTATGGTACTTCACATGAAGCTTTTCTAGAGGATGTTCAAGAGGTATGTCCAAGTTACCTGCTTCCTTTTGGTTCGATAGTAAAAATTATGCCAGGTAGAATCAGTTTTAATTGTAGATTGGCTGAATGATGATTAGTGAAGTGGGTATCTTTTACCTGGACTTTTGCCATGTGAATGGAATTCTGTCGCATTGCTATGTTTCTGCTTCACCTTTAACTTGGATCATTGTCAGTCCATTGGAACTCTTTTCTCCTTGGATTCATGAATATCTTGCATTAGAAAATCTTGTATTCTAAGTAATAATAAGTACTGACTATAAAAGTAATGCATGGCTGGTATAGTTATTGCAATCCATGCTAATTCAGAAGTATTCTTCTGTTACATACAAGCATTTTGAAATTCATCTACATTGCCTAACTTCCTATTCTATTTGTAGTTGTTTGATATTTTGATTTTTAAGGAGGCTCTGGAAGCCTTAAGAGATAAATGTAAATACCACTCTATATAGCTTGTATATTTGTTGGTTTTATGTTCTCTTGTAGCCATGATTTAAAATTTCAAACCATGTTGGAATTTCAGTTTATAACCGGAACGATATGATTTTGGTACCGTATCGTGTCGATACGGTTTTGATATTTTTAAATATATTAATTATTTTGGAATATAAGAGGGTGCACGAGGGTTATGAGTTTGAAACAAGAAATGAAGAAAGAAAAACTATATTGGATTTTGCGATAACATATGACCTTATACTAGCTAATACGTTTTTTAAGAAAAGAGAAGGGTCATGATCAAAAGTGGAAATAATAAATCGCAAATTGACTTTCTTATGGTTAGGAAGAGGGATAGAAAGATTTGTAAAGATTGCAAGGTCATCCCTGGAAAGCTTAACTATCCAACATAGGTCAGTAGTGCTGGATATACGCCTCAATCATAGTATCAATAAAAGGAAAATATATACGACTCCTAGAATTAAGTGGTAGAAGTTAAAGGATGAGAAGCAAAACATATTTAAGGAGAAGGTAGGAATACAAGCATTAGGTGAAATATACGGTGACTCTAATACGACATGAGATAAGATGGTATTAAAGATGAAAATAATAGCCAAGAGTGTACTTGGTAAGTCAAAGGGGCATGCACCACCAAGTAAGGAATCTTGGTGGTGGAATAAGAAAGTACAGGAGAAAGTGAAAGAAAAATGAAAAAGAATTATATATTTGTAAGAATGAGGAAAACTTAAAAAATATACAATAGTCAAGAAACAGACTAAGAAAGTAGTGAATGAAGCAAAGAATGAAAATTTTGAACCGCTATATCAAAAATTGAATACAAAAGAAGGGAAAAAGGACATTTATAGAATAACTAAAGTGAGAGAGAGGAAGACAAGAGATATTATCCAAATAAGATGTATTAAAGATGAATGCAATAGAGTACTAAGTAAATGATGGAGAAATAAAAAAGCGATAGAAGTGGTATTTTCATCAACTTTTTAATGAAGGTTTAAGTGACGAATTTAACATAGGTAATTTAAGTAGATTAAATGAGTATAGAAATTTAAATTTTTATAGTAGAATTCAAACTTTAGAAGTAGACAAGCTTTAAATGGGATGCAAAATGGAAAAGCCATTAGACTATATGATATTCCGATAGAGGTATAGAAGTGTCTAGGGAAACACAGTATTGAATGACTTACAAAATTATTTAACATGATATTGAAAACGAAAAAAATGCTTGATCAAGGGTAAGTACTCTAGTTCCCTTATATAAGAACAGTGGAGACATACAAAATTGTGTAAACTATATAAGTATTAAACTAATGAGTCATACCATAAAATTTTGTGAAAGAGTAATAGAAAAAAGATTAAGAAAGGAGACCACAGTAATTGAAAATAAATTTGGGTTCATGCCTTGAAGGTCGACAATAGAAGTATATCTTCTCTGGCAACTAATTGAAAAGTATCGGGAGCAAAAACAAGATCTACACAAGGTATTCATTGACTTAGAAAAAGCGTATGATAGAGTCCCCAAGAGAAATTATATAGAGAATTCTAGAAAAGAGAGGTGTTAGTGTAACATATATTGAATTAATTAAGGATATGTACGAGGATGTAACGACCAGAGTGAAGACTTCAGGCGGGTTAATCGAAATATTTCTAATAAAGATAGAGTTACATAGGATCCTATCTTTTTACACTAATCATGGACGAATTCACTGGACACATTCAAGACACAGTGTTTGCAGATGATATTGTTTTGGTAGATGAGATACGTGAAGGAGTAAATGCTAAACTAGAATCTTGGCGGGAGTGAAAGGTTTTAGGCTTAATAGAGTAAAGACAATATATGGAATTTAACTTTAGCAATATTAGATATAATGAGACAATGGTTAAGATAGGAGATGACGAGTTATCTAGAAAGAGCTTTGAGTATTTATGATCATTTTTGTAAAACAATGGAGGGATTGAGAGAGACGTCTTACATCGAATCCAAAACAGGATGGTTGAAATGGAGGAGAGCGTCGTATTTTATGTTATCATAAAGTACCTCTAAAACTTAAAGGGAAGTTTTACAAAATGACGGTTAGACTTGCTATGTTATATGATATTGAATGTTGGGCTATAGCTCGAGCACATGAGCAGAAGATGAGAGTTGCATAGATGAGGATGTTAAGGTAGATGTGTGGACGTATATGAGGATGAACAAAATAAGACATGAGAGTATTAAAGAGAAAGTCAGAGTTGCATCTATTGAAGAAAAACTCTAACACGTTTAAGATGGTACAGACATATACTTAGACGGTCAATAAATGCTTAGGCGATGTGAAATTATGACAAATACGCACATCAAACGAGGAAGAAGAAGACTAAAAAAGACTTGGTTAGTAACCAGAAAACAAGATAAAATTTATTTAAGTATTGATATAATATAGTAGGGGATAGAACTCAATGGTGTAGAAGGATCCATATAGTCGACCTCACCTAGTGGGTAGGGTTGTAAACGAGCCAAGCCGCTCGCGAGCTATTCGGGTCTCGGTTCGAAAAAAAGTTTGTTCGAGTTCGTTCGATTAAGTTAACGAGCCAAGCTCGAGCTTGATTTCGAGCTTGAAAATATTATCGAGCTGAGCTTGAGCTCAACAATATTTGGTTCGTGAGCTCGCGAACATGCTCGTTTAGAGGCTAACGTGTTCGTTAAGAGACTCGTTTATCTTATTATATATATATATATATATATCACGTGAATATTATAAATATAATAATATCTTATTAATTATTATAATTAACTATCTTAAATGAGCTCGAACTAAGCTTGTTTAATTTTTAAACGAGCTTTTTTCGAGCCGAGTTCGAGCCGTTTGCGAGTTATTTAATTTCATTACGAGCCAAGCTCGAGCTTAAGAATTAAAGCGTGAATCGAGCTCGAGCCTCTTACTGTTCGGCTTGGCTCGGTTCGATTACACCCCTATTAGTGGGATAAAACTTGGTTGTTGTTGTATTAATATTTGATTGTTATAGATGTTTACTATTGAGTTATATTTGAGATGTTGAATGTTGAGTTTAAGTTTTGATATTATCTTGTGAAATATTTGATGTTTATTGGGTAAAAGTCAATTTAGGGTTGACTAAAGTCCACCAAGTAGATATGACATAATTAAGTAGGTTTAAACTAGATTTAATTTGAATTTATTTTGATTAATTTAAAATTAAACCAAATTTATATAGAGAATAATTTAGTTTATTAGTAGTATATTTTATAAAGTTAAAAATTATATTATATTTAATTTTTTTATATCTTTTTTAATAATCTGCCTTTTATATCCTTTAAAAAAAAATTCTCTATGTTTACACATTCGAAGAAGGAAAAAGATAATTATCCTTTAATTTTTTTATCTACTTGTGAAGAGATGAAAGTGAGAAAAAATTTAACCATCCTTAAAGAAGTTAAAGAGGCATTTTGTTCTCTCTGTTTACCTTTGTGGATGGATAGAGGAGAAAAAAAATAATGAATAAACAAGGGAAAAAATTCATAGATGAAAGAGGAAACAAATTTAAAAAAAAGGAAAAAATAATAGGAGAAAAGAATTACCTCTTTAAAATATAAAAAATTTAGTCTAAAACTAGAAATTAGAAACAAAGTAAAAAAAAGGAAAACGAAAAAAAAAACACTGTGACCCGCAAGGTCCAGCATTCATCATGGCCCTATGGAGGCAGCTGCGAGGTCGCAGTGCGGATACTGGTTGGTGGGTGGGACAATAAATTTCGCCCATGTCAACTGGGACCGGCATAGGTTGGTACTTAAAATGTTGCATGTAGCCAACATTATTATACAAATGATGACCATTATTGCACTTTCTACATTTTGCATTATAACCTGTGTAAGAATTAGAGTTGGATTTATACTTTATAATTGGTGTAAAACTCAAGTTATTTAATAGTGATCACATATTTGTGCATTGTGTAAAAATCCCATTTTTTTAAAGCATAATCATGCGGCTAAAATTTTTGATGATTAAACCTGTGGTAAGTGATGATTCCTTTCTCTTGATAGGTGTGGCATAATTTATCAATTGCTTATAAGGACCGTTCTGATCTGATGCAGTTAGTTGAGGCATTGTCGGAGAATTTTGAATCACTGTACAAGAAAGAGGTTTGTTATTTGTTAAACTTCTTTTTTAGTCTTTTTTCTTGTCTGTTACTCATGTAATCATGTGGTGTCACATTGACACTATTGTGACACTCAAGTATAACTTTCTACCTAGAAGTGTATTAACCTGCTGATGTGTCAATGCATCTGTTACTTATCTAGTTCTAAGAGAACATACTGAATTCAAATCTAGTAATTTTAGAACTCTGAAAATCTAAGTTGTTTAACAGGTTAAATTTTTGGTGTCTGAAGTTTTGTGGACTATAAAAACATTTCTTGATGCCTATTGTTACTATGTTTCTATTTTTTTTTTCAGGGCAATATTCTTTCATGTTTATGGTGTTTATATTCACCATAATAAATTATCCTATGCAACTCTATTGTTGACATAGCTCAAACACTTACGGTTTGAAAGTTTTTGATCAGAGTTGGGTGACAAGGCTGTACCCTTACTGTTTCAGTTAATTACTAAAACCCAATACTAGTTGGCATGGGTAATTTCTCTTGTTCCGTTCATGTCAATTGTGCTATTGTACCATGCGGACACTAGGCGCACTTTAGCTTTGTCAAAGCTTGTTGAGATGAATTAAGATAAATTCAACTAATGTTGACTAGTCTTTGTTAGTTGAGATGCTTGTTACATTTTTATAACTTGTTTCTCGAAAATCTTAGTTCAGTTGACTATCTAAATGCTATAACAATATTTTTAGAAGTAAACAAGTGAAAAGGGGCAAACAAGTACATCTCATTTAAATTCATCTTAGTATGCTCCTATATGCTGACCTCACCTACTAGTGGGATAAGACTTGGTTGTTGTTATTGGTGGTGTTGTTGAATTGACTATTTGATTGTTGCATTCTTATTTTTACAAATAACAACCCTAACTGGAAGAGGAATCAAAAGAGTAACAATCATCTAAATTAATCTCCACATTGCATGCTGAAGCATGTTAGTGTTGTCACAATGTAGTATAATACAATTTTTATTCAATTGAACTATCTAATTTCTATAGGCTTATATTAAGAAATAAAAAAAATAAGTGAGGTGATTAAAGATGTATAATCCATCAAAAATTCATCTTCGTAGTTCGTACTCCTTTCATTCATATTGTCCAAGATCTGTATGAATTTCTTTTCACTAAATTCTGCATGACAAATTTTAGCATTTTTCCAATGACATTTTATCCTGTATGTGTGTGTGTGTATCTATGTTCACTTTTCTACTCTTTTATACACAAAGTAGTTTATAATTTATTAAATTGATTTTTTGTATGGATGTTCACAATCTCAGATCCACTAAACTTTTTATACATTTTTTTAATTCCTAAATTTACTTTGCATCATACAACATATGAATACCTTCATTGGATGTAAATATTTCTCTGCTTTATGTTTGTATCACTGAAGACTCGGTTAATTTGAGCAAACAACCTGAAATTATCTACTTCTGATATGCCATGTATGTCTTCTCAACTTTTCCTCTAAAGGATGTCGGAACTTTAAAGTTATTAAAACTGCAGCCTTTTTCTTTCATTCTTTTGTTTATGTTCCTACAAGAATGATGTATGTAGATGCATATTCTGTATATTGCTACGCACATTAAGGTAATCATTAGTTTTCAAATCTGAATACATGTCAAATGCACAGGCCTCAAAACTGGAAATTTTGGACCTGCCTTTTATTTTTTTCCCTTCAAAATGCATATTGTTTTGCTTCCAAGTTAACTCAGTGAAAAATTTCTGTTTTGGAATTCTGAAGGATTATTATCAAGCAAACTCAACATTTTTTGTTTGGATTTGTGTGTATTTAAACTTTTAGGACCTTTTACCACCTATTGTTCAAAATCAGCAGTCTGTATTTATTATCTTTGCTTTTCAACATTCATAGAAGAGGTTAAACAGTTTGAAGTGTGTTCTGTCTTTTACAGGTACTTACTCTAGTGGAGAAAATTAGTGATCTTGCAGGTACTGAGTCTCTGGACCCTGTAAAGCAGAAAGAATTGTATGATATTCTTGCAACAAGTGAATTGCTCAAAGCTCCTTGGGAAGAGGGTGTTTGTAAAGTCTGTGGCATTGATAAGGATGATGACAGTGTTTTGCTTTGTGATACTTGTGACTCAGAATACCATACATATTGTTTGAATCCTCCTCTTGCTCGGATTCCAGAAGGCAATTGGTATTGTCCATCATGTGTTAGGATTCAGTCCAAGAAACAAGATTGGAACCATCATACACTGGTTAGCAAGAACAGTGAGAGGAGATATTTGGGAGAGGGTAATCATGCTTTTCAAGAGGCTTTGAAACAACTTACATGCACAATGAAAGAGAGAGACTATTGGGAATACAGTATTGAAGAGGTTAGCTTATGTTTATCTCTTTCAAATTTGCATGCATTGGTTATACTACTTTTTACCCTCTGTGGTTCTTGGCTACGTTCATGATAACTATTTCTTAAGCTACCAGAAGCATATTCTGGAATAAGGGACACCCACTTATTTGTTTCTTTGTGTTTATGCATTTTAATTTGTACATATTGAATGAAACAAATTTAGGTTCATTTTTCATTATATTGGCCTGAAGTTATATCTTCTTTATTTCAAAGATTTATATGCTTTCTTAATATGTTTCCAGTTGCATGCAGTTGAGATTTCTGAACATTGCCTTATTTTGTAATTATTGGTTTTTAACTGACATACATTTAGCTTTCTATTTGCTTTGCTAACGTTTCTTTAACATCCTAAAAGTAAATTGAATAAGATATCTTGCTGTATTTGTTTTCCTTTTCTGTTTATTATATCCTCTTCTAAAACTTTCTCACATGTTTCAAGCACAGTAAATCACAGTTGTAAATGAGATTCTTTTGAAAAAAAAAGGTGTTATTCATGGATATAATATTGTTTTGCTTTTGGATTGTGTTTCTATGCTCATTTAGTTGTTGGAGTTGCACAACTATTTTTAGGACCTTGAGCTGTCTAGATTCTACAGTTTCATTTGGATTTGAAAACAACTAAATAAGAAATAGTATTTGAGCCAACTATGCAATTAATACCTAATACTTGGATGCTTCATTTACCTACACCGTTGCCATATTTGACACCGACACTAATTCTTACACTCCACGTTAACATTGCCTCAACTCCTTTATGCTTTGTTTACTCGGACGAGCGGATGAAGAAGGGAAAGGAATTAACCAAGGATAAATATCCATGGAGTGGAGGAAAAAAATGAAGAGGGAAACGAAAGGAGGGAAGAGGATCTTTGGAAAAGATCATGAAAAAGAGGGAAAGAGAGAGGTGTTAACCGGTGCTAGGTGTGGTGCCGACTGGTGCGAGGCCTGGCCGCCTCGCACGGTGCTGAATGACGCGAGGCCTAGCTGCCTCGCACGGTGCTGTACAGTGTGAGGCATGGCTGCCTAGCGCAGTGCCGAACGACGTGAGGCTCAACCGCCTCGGTGTCGATCAACGTGAGGCCCGACCGCCTCGCGCAGTGCCAACCTGCATGAGGTGCGGCCGCCTCGCGAGGCGCCGATCTACGCGACGGGTGGCTGCCTCACCCGGTGCCGACCTATGCGACGCGCGGCCGCCTCATGCAGTGTCCTTCAACTGCTCACTAGTTGCTCACCAATTGCTCACATAGTTGAGGTGGAAATGCGGCCGAGGATGGATCGTGGTTTTCCGTCCGTTTGGGTGGATAAAAAAAGCTCAAAAATTGATCCGCAGATGGATTTAGGAATCCATCCGCCCAACAAGTAAATAGTAGTGAGAATGCATAATCCATCCTTCCTCACGAAATAAATAGTGGAAAACTTTCCCTGCAAAAAATTTTCCTCAGTTTTTTACATCCGTCCTCCCAAGTAGACAGAGCATTAATCTCCTGTAAATTGTTTTAGAAGACTTGGATCTTTTACACCTGTGTTGGATTACTTGTGGCCTGAGTCCAAGTAACATAGCACATAATATCACATTGAGACCAAACAAAATCTCAGTCGAGTTCAGTTTGGATGCATTTTTAAAAGCCTCTCTTCATAGTACATATAGGCTGTATATGTGTGGTTACCCTCTCACATACTATATTGAAGTTTTTTTTGTTTTCGCCTCACTATTAGTATGTGATCTAATCTCAAATAAATTAAGGACCAATGAACATTGAGTTAATGTGACATCAAGTATCATACTGAAGTGTCTTATTTCTTCCAATCCTTACTTTTGCATACCTCTTCATTTGAAATTAGCCTTTTGCTGGCATCCTTTTTGTACTTATCAAGTTAGGTTTGGTACTTTCTTCCCCTTTGAGCTGACATTTTTGCTAATTTTCTTTTTGAGTTATTGTTATGGAATATTTTAGACTTATGTAACTAAACAGTAATCTTGATATTAGTTGGTGCATTATCTGTCTCAGAGTATATTATTTAATATATTATGCTAATCTTAATGGATGGCAGAGAATATTGCTGCTTAAATTTCTGTGTGATGAGGTGCTGAGCACGGGACTTGTTAGGGAACACCTAGATCAGTGTAATGAAAAGTCAAATGATTTGCAGCAAAAATTGAGAGCACTAGTTATGGACTGGAAAACTTTGAAATTCAAGGAAGAAATTTTGTCCTTGAACATTGCAAGAGAACATACTAATAAACCTGGTGACAGCCCAAGGGAAGAAGAAGAGGAAGAAGAAGAAAATGCATCTGCTGGGCTAGCTGAGTGTCAGCGGAATGTCAGTGACACTTCTCTAGATGCTGATCATGGAGTCATTCCTGAAATTTCAGCAGTGGAGTCCCTCCTTGGACAGGATGGACAAAATGATTTCAGCAAGAATGTGGATCGGTTTTCGAAGAGTATGATTGATGCTCATTCTGATCACAGTAGGAAAGTTGAGATGCAGTCTGGTGATCAACATACTCTAGACAAGGGTGCAGATTCTGGTAATGCACTCTCCGCTGTTACACTTGGTCAAGGAAACCAAGTAAAACAAGATAAAAGGTTATCACTAATTTCTTCTGACCAAGAAGGTATGGAAGGAAAGGAAGAATCTATTCGTGATTTTGATAATGGAACTGCACGGAGGGGGTTGCCAGGTGATGCAAGCAGCAACTGTGAAAGACCTGATGTGACACAAAACATTGGAAGGTCAGTAGTAGTACTTACCCATGCTGACACATCTCATGGTTCTATTATGGTCGCTCATAGAGGCACAACACAGGATAATAACATTTTAAGGACTAAGAGGCTAATCAATACATCAACAGAGTTACTCTCCTCCAAGCAAGGTGATGTAAACCAGGGAAACACCAATGTTACTCATGCCACATCTATTGAGCACAGTCCCAACGATCTTGAGCTGGATACTTTAAAGAATCAAATTTCACACGCGGAGTCGTCAATTTCTAGAATAGAATCTCAGCTTATGATGACATCTTTAAGAAGGGATTTTCTTGGAAGGGATTCTTTTGGTCGATTATATTGGACTATATGCAGACCTGGTATTCATCCTTGGCTGGTTGCTGACGGAAGCACAATGGTACCAGAAGAGAGTAGCCGAATGGAAGAGTTAAGCCAGCCCAAGGGTAATGACCTTGTGGATATGGTGTTCCCAAGTTCAGCACCAATGTCTGGGCCAGGTGGATCTGATGTATGTAGCACATCTGCTTGTGGTTCGCAAAAGTTTAGCTATTATTCATTTTCTTTGTATGAAAATGACAATGATATTCAGGAAATTACTAGTTGGCTGAGTAGTGCTGACCCTAAAGAAAAAGAATTGAAGGACAATATCTTGCACTGGCAAAGAATACTACACCAAGTATCTAACATCATTTCGAATGATTCTCATCCTACTTCAAAGTCCTCCAATAGCAAGGATTGCATGGTATCTCGATGTTTAACTACAAAGGCTGCAATGATTCTCGAAGCCAAGTATGGTCCTTTCTTGGAGTTGGAAGCAACTGAAATTCCAAAGAGAAAAGGTAAGAAGGGAAAACCAAGTCATGATGAGAGAATGTTCAGATGCGAGTGCTTAGAACCTGTATGGCCTTCTAGACACCATTGTTTGTCTTGTCACCAAACATTTTCAACTGAAGTGGAGCTGGATGGACATAATGATGGAAGGTGTGTCCCAAATAATACTGGATCTGATGAAAGCAAAGAAAGCAATGATCAATCAAAAACTAAGGGAACAAGGTCTGAAAACGCCAGGGGAAAAGAAAATCATGAAGAAGTTGATGTTGGAGATGCATCAAAGAAATTTTTTGAATTCAACTCCAGTTTTATTAGACTTTCAAGGACAACATGCCCATATGACCTTGACTTGATCAGCAAAAGGTTCATAGTAGAGAACTCTAACAAGGAGATAGTGCAAGAAATAGGTCTTATTGCGTCCAACGGAATTCCATCCTTTGTTCCTTCACGTGCTTTCTTTCTGAATTCAGGAGAAGAGCTAAGCCAAAATCTGAATTCTGATGTTAGTGGGAGCACTGCTCTGTCCTTTTCTTCAGGAGTACAGTTCGTACCACCTATAGGGAGGGGTCGAACAGGGTTAAATGTAACTGAAGATGAAGTTAGAAGAGGGAATGGACATGCCAGCACATCTCAGAATGCTTTTGATAATGTTAATGATGAACAATCCCAGAGAATCAAAAGATCTACTCGAAGTATTGGTAATGAGGGAGAAGCATCCTCCTTGACTAGTAGTAACACTCAGCATGGTGGAATTAGCAGTGGCTGCACAGTTCCAGAATCATCATTGAGACCTGTATTTGGGAAGACATCTGAAATTCTTAAGCGGCTCAAGGTTAACTTACTTGATATGGAAGCTGCACTTCAAGTTGAAGCACTGAGACCTTCAAAATTAATTTTGCAAGAAAGATGTGCATGGCGCGTCTTTGTTAAATCTTTGCAGTCCATATTTGAGGTACGTTTAGTTAAGAAAGAATTTCTTTTTGAAGTTACACTTACTTTTCATTTATTGCCTTTGAAGTACTTGCCCGTTCAAAGAAAATCCTTTGGCTGTTAGGATGTTCTCAGATACTTAGATTTTATGCAACTTAGTTTCTTTTAGATGGAGAGCTGCTAAATACTTAATTTTCACTTGTGATTTGCCTTTAGATGGTTCACAGAGCAATCATAGTATTTCCACTCCGCCCATGACGAACTAGTCATGGCCGGTCCCAAGCCCGGATAAAGGAGGAGGGTTGCGTTAGGTTGCCAGCCA
>JBBUKS010209901.1:0-22905 GCA_038050645.1 Hedychium gardnerianum
CCAGATCTTATCTGCTGCAACAACCATATTTTCGACGGTCGGGGGGGGGGGGGCACCCTTTCTCTAGGGCGCCTCCATTGGACTCGCGGGTGAGGCGCATTCGAGCATTAGGGGCGCCTCCGAGCATTAGGGGAGCCTCCAATGTTTGGGCGCTTGAGGCGCCTCCATTCGATTGGAGCGCTTGGCGGGTGAGGCGCCTTCAGCTGCTTCGGGGCACCTCCATTTCTTCCGTTCGCCTTAGAAGATTGTCCAGCCGTCTAGAATTGAGTTCACCCGAATCCAACTTAAGCCTTCTCCTCGAACAAGCTTCCTTCCCGGCTTCTCGTCTCTCGGACCACGTCCTTCTCGCCTCGCTTCCCTTGGACCGCGTCCGTCTCGCTCCATCGGTGTACTCTTCCGTAGCTTCTCATCCCTTAGATGCACCGAGCCCGTCGACTCGCTTTCCATGTCATCCTTCTCATCCGCTGCGTCTTTCGCTTGACTTCTCATGTTCTAAATTCCTACACACTTAGACACAAGGATCAAACCACACATGATCTAACTTAACTCAGTTGATTACATCAAAACTATCTCGCGGTACTTACAAATATAACGTATGAAAATATTATTTGAGGACATGGATATAATCATGAGAACTATATGAGTACATATGACATATTGATGGATCTAAAGAGCTTAGAATAACTTGATATTATATTTTTTAGTTTTTCTAATTATATTCATGCCATCAAATATTATTTTCATATATTATATATTGAAAGTAATAATTTTTTGAGTATAAATTAGATTTTTAATTCTACACTATTTATTAATATTTGAATAGATTACTATATTATAAATCTAAAAAGTATTAGAAAAATATAATTAGATATATAATTTGATAATTTTAAAACTCAGATTTGCATATTCATAACTTTAACTACTTCGTTTATGAAAAAAAATAAAAATACATTGAAGGTAATTATAAAGCCCTTATTTATTTTGATTTGTTATAAAAGGGACATCCATGTTATATTATTTACCAAATTTACCCCATTCTCTAAATGTTATAGTAATCCTTTAATTTTGCTAAATCAATACACCTTTTTTGTTTTATCTCTTGGTAAATGCTGATTATAACAAATCGGATAAAACGGTTCCGACCCTTTTGGTAAAAACGGCAATAAAAGAAACTCCTTGAATGATTCAACATACGCATCTCTTTCCCTAACGTGGACATACATCTTGTCGCCGCGGCCTCTTCACGCCGATTCGTGCACCTCTCGATTCCTGACGTCGGATTGCAACCCAAATTTGGGGAAAAACCCTAGGCTTAATCCGAGGGCTTGTCCCCGCCTCCGGATCGACACCTTGGCGGATTACCGCAGCGAGACTTGGAGGGGGAGTGTCGAGTTTCAGTCGAATTGGAGGGTTTTGTAGGATCGAGTAGATGAAGGATCCTACCGATCGGACGAAGATCGTGGTTCGGCACTTGCCTCCGTCGATGTCTTCGACGACGCTCGTGGAGCAGATCGACAGCAGGTTCGCTGGTCGGTACGATTGGTTCTGCTTTCGCCCCGGGAAGAATAGGTAAGGGAACTTTATCGTGCCTTGTTTTAATTAAAAAGAAGCGTTTTTTTGTTGTTGTTTGGGGGGGGGGGGGGGTATGTTGAACAAACTTTGGTTGTTTTGGGTGTTATGAAAGTCGTTAGCTCGATAGGATTTTGTAGGCACCATTTAACGCCATAATCATCCACGCGGATCGTGCTTAGGTTGCGGTCGGAAATGGATTGGACTTTTGTGGCAATAGAGGTATTCATTTAGGTTTATTTCGTGGCCATTGTTCTGGCACTATTTTCAGATTATATACGGATCTAGATTGAGTTGCACTGGAACAAATTGATTCAATCATATCTGTGTTAATTTTTTCCCTTTTGGTTTCAAATTTGAAGATTGAAGTGTTCTAACTGCTTGTGTTTTATTCTTTTTTTTTTCCTTTTCTTTAATACAACTGAATTAATTTAGTTAATGCACTAGATTCTTAGTTTTTCCTATCAACATTTCAGTAAGATAACATTAATGCTTTTGCAATAGGCCTGTTCCTGCATTTTGCATTTAACTTACCTATAAAACTTCCGTTTACAATATTTTGGGTTCTTAATTCTGTTGTGGGCCTGATTTAACTCTTAATAAGTGGTTAGGCAAGATTATTAGGAATATTCCGAAACAATAGTGCAAGCACATCATGTTTTTTTAGTCAGTGCTAAATGGCATACCTCATGTTTCAAAATTTCATCACCAAGTATAGTCTATATAGTCTGAAATTCTTATTAGCATCTAGTATATCACTATCACCTATTCACACGACGTGATGAGATACTTGAGGCCATCTTGAAAAGGCTCCATCAACGTGGCTCATCCATCAAGCCTGTTATTCATATAATGCAATGATAATATTTTTCTGAAAGTTGAAATTGAATGAGATCTGAATGAATGATATAAGGAATCCAAATGAAATCAGTTGAATGGTTAACATCTAATCATACCTCTCCCCTTCATGAAGAATCAGCAACATGGCATGGCTCAAGCACTTCCAGTGGCAATAACACTCCAACTGGCAAGTTTGTCTTTTTGTAGGAATATGTTTGAACGTTTGTTAGTCCGAGTTATACAATGATGAAAAATTGACAAAAGTGAGAGTTAGTGAACTTGAGACGTATAGTTGAGTAACTTTTTAATTCCTATCAATGAGTAAGAGATGATGTGAGGGCAACTAATAATTGTCGTTAGATAGCTTTTGGAGTTTGGCTCAATGATTAGAAAACTAGTCAAATCATACCTATAAATGGTGTTACTTAGGCAAATATCAAATGAAGTACATGTTCATAATTTGCAAATTCATTTGAACTAGGATATATGTTTATATATAAAGTTTGGACCATAGTTTGTCAACTCAGCTACTCTAGGTTATATTTGTTTTCATTTAGAGTTTGGATCATAGTTTGTGGACCTAGCCAATCCACTGAGATTGACCAAGTTGGATACGATCAGCAGCACTGAGACAACCTTTCTTGATTTTGTGCATCTCAGTCTGTGACAAATAAAATCCCTTAAAGCCACACATATACAGGTGATAAATGGTCAAAATTGACTGAAAATGTTGAAAATAAAGAAATTCTCTAGTAATGAATGTTGAAATTCAATTTTTGAGTTGGTAATAAAGACCAAGACATATCTTATTCAACTTCATGTTGACGGAATAATAAGCTCTTATATCCTCAATTGCGGTGTTTTTTTTTTCCATTGTTGATGAACTTGAATGTGTATTTGGAAATTACAATGTTGAAGGAAGAGTTTGAGTGGAGCTTCTGTCTTTGTTGCTCAATGACAATTAATCCTTGTGGAATGCAACTTGTCTCAAATCCTAACCAATCTTCTCAAAATTGGACTGATGTACCTTTTAAGGTTTTTAAAGGCATTTTAAGGTGGTCAACGCACTGCATAGAGCATATACGCTAGAAAGAAGCATATGGAGTTGGTATTAAAAGGTAATAACACTATTTTAGATAAAAAATGTCAGCATATATCCAACATAGTACGCAATTAATTCATCCAATTCATAAATCCACATAGGATAAAATCTACATCAATAGCACATAATTTGACAATGTAGAATAAGTCATATTTACTAGTAGCACACATATAATCAATATTTAAAGTGCTTGTCATCTGTAAAACACACATTCAACACTTACAAGGTATGCGTTACCACATCAAAAACTTTAGTCAATCAGAAAGACATCATCACAAAAGTCTTTCGTAAGTTCTTGATCATCAAATGGACTTAACAAGTGTTTTTTCCCCACCATACAAAATGCCTGCCTAGTCTGCCTTGGAACACATCTAGTCATTGGAATTGGCTAACGGAATCACATATGTAATTAGGTCCCTTGTCTAAAATGCCTAGGCCTCTTTTTAGAACACTAGTGCCAGTTCAACTATGGGTGAAGAAAATGGTTCACCCTTTGGTTTGGTTTTCAAAAATTTGCTTCCAAAGAGGCAAAATTTAATACACTCAATGCATACACATATCAGTTGCTCAATTTGGCTAATTTAGTGAATGACACAACTATATTCAATAGATCAAAGTAGTTGTCAAACTATTCTAATTGTAGTAAAATAATTTGGGCTGAAATGAGCCTCGCTGAGCGCATTTGACTATGTCCATGCTTGTTTATTTTTCTTAAGTGTTCGTTCAAGCTTGGTTGTAAAAATTCATATTGAATTCAAGCAGAGTTTTTTTTTTACTGAGCTCAACTAGAGATATTGATTTAGTTAAACATTGATCCAACAAAGGGGACATTATCTTCTCGTATTTAATATATTGTAGATTATATAAAATTTTGAACTTTCACTTTAAAAATAATCATCAAATACTTAAATTGATCAGCATGTTTATTTTTTATAAAATTACTCTGTCTTGTACTAGTGATTTAGCCTTGTATAGCTTGAGTAAGGGATAATGTTCATGTAGTCGATACCCGGGACAAACATGGTTTGATGATGATGATTGTAAGTCTTGTACTTCCATGATTTTTGATTTATGACATCTTTCAAGAATGAAATAATCAGATAATTTATCTACCTATACAACAAATCTTAGATACTTAAAAACCATATAGAAATCTATTAAAACAAATAAGGATATTTTATAATCATGGAAATGATCAGATAATTCATCCACCTATTGAAATTATAAAAAATTCTATACAACAACAACAACAACAACAACAGCCGAGCCTTATCCCACTATGTGGGATAATTCTATAGCTGGCATAATTTAAAGCTTTAGACAATAACATTATGAAATGTTCAATTGTTGTCCCCTCGGGACGAACTGTTGGCTAGTGCATGGGGTGTTGCCATCATGAGGTGTCAAATCCTGGCTAGTAGCCAGATTCCTGCCCTCGCACTGGTCACTGTTCGGGCTAGTAGTCACCCGTGATTTATCTCCTCCGTGTTGGTCCTGAGACGGATTGGCGGGGGCGCTAGGGGCGAGCGTTTCGCCTTTTTGCCATTATGAAATGTTCAATTGTTATTCAAATTAGCAAATTTATCATAATTAGGATTGTGTTTAACTTTTTTCTTTGTATTTGTAATCCAAAATAAGATTAGCATAAAAATAAAAATAAGCTTGTTTTACTTTTAGTTACTTTGAAGTTTTTTTTGTAACATTTAATACTTTCTAGTATGATAACATCCTTTTCCATTATGATTATTATTTACTTCAATTTTTTTAGCCGATTCCAATTCTTGTGTTATTGATATGAAAATTTATGACTTGTTCATGACTTTCAACCTATCATTTGGAGGAAAATTGTTTGTATCTCAATATATGAACAACTCTGTACATTTATTGTCAATGATTATAGTGTTCTATCAATTCTTTACTGCCTTATTGTTTTAATCGTGAGTTCTGAAAAAGATGTTCTTAGTTGGATATGTTACGAATTCAAAGAAATAAAAAAAATTATACAAATATAGTATACCAGCAAGCTTTTTTAATTCTAGTTGATAGTTGGTGACTGTGAATTCCTTCTTCCTTAAATATTTTTACATCTCTCTTACCCTCATTTGGACTATTTTTAGGCCAAAGTTGATGGTTTGTAGCACTTAGTTGAAGTATATACTAAAATCTAAAAACAATGTATGTAACTTGTGGATTATCCTTTGTATGGTCATGTTTTATTCTTATAAACAAATACCATGATAAACTATCTCTTTTGTTTGAAAAGGTTCTACTTTAGTTTGCGAAAGACCCTACTTTTAGTTTGTGGTTTTATCTTTAATATCCAAATTTGCTGAATTTTGCAGCCAAAAGGACCAAAGACATTCTCGAGCATATATTAACTTCAAAAGATCAGAAGATGTGGTTGAGTTTGCTGAGTTCTTTGGTGGGCACATATTCGTCAATGAGAAGGGTATTTAACTTTATTTCATCCCTGCTGCTTTTTCTTTGTATGGTCTATTACGTGCATATTATATTCTCTAACAATTAACTTCTAAGATAACAGGTCCATTTAGTTTTTCTCTGTATAATTAAGTCTATTGAGTTGCAACAAACCATTTTAATTTTTTTTTTCATGGTATGTTCTTGTATGATGGGTTCTTGAAATAATTTATGCCAGGTGCTCAGTTTAAGGCTCTTGTAGAGTATGCACCATCTCAACGAGTTCCAAAGCTGTGGTTAAAAAAAGATGGCCGTGAAGGGACTATCTCTAAGGGTAATCTATTTTCAACTTTGGTGGATATCGTCAAACTTACAAATATTACACTGGTGCTGGTCACCATCCATTCTTACTAAATAGCGGCTTATCCCATTAACTTTTAGATCCTGAATACATGGAGTTTCTTGAACTTGTATCGAAACCCGCTGAACATCTTCCTAGTGCAGAGATTCAGTTAGAGAGGAAAGAAGCTGAAAGAGCTGGTCAGTTGCTAAATGTAGCTGCAAATCACTGTCATCTTAGTTAGATAGTGCTAAAAAAGTAGGAGTTGCTCAAATGACGGTGCTTAATTAAGAGAAAATCATTTTTATATTCCATCTTTTGCTTTTGTATAGGTGCTATAAAGGAAGCACCCATAGTAACACCATTAATGGATTTTGTTCGACGGAAAAGAGCAGCTAAAAATGGTTCTCAGGTATCATAAAAATCTCTGCTCTATCAAGTTTATGGTATCTAACATGGCCATCGTCCATTGTGATTCACCTTTTGAACTCATCAAGTAATCTTAGGAATTGTGTTTTTCGTGGGCAACCTTTTAGATCCTTGGGCTACCTATTACCCTTGGCAAAGATGACTGGACATTTGTATTTTGTTTGGTTTACTGGCCATTTAGACACTTTTGAGGTGCCTTCTGAGTGGCATAAGCTTGACTGTTGTTGGGTTCTTTTTTATTTCTGTGAATTATTATTTTGTGAATGTGAATCTAACAACGATTTTTTGTATGAAAAATGTCAAAGGAACCTATTTATTATGCTTGTTTATTTTAACAAATTTATCAAAAGATCATTTTGCCCACTTCAATAAATTTTGATGCTTCTGATCGATTCTACTATTTTTAATATGCTTTTCAATAGATGATTATAATAGGCTTCATTTCATACTCGCTGGTAGTCTATTATTTGGATACTTTAATTGTTTGGAACTGAGTTGGTTGTTTGATGATTTAGGATTTTGTGCTTCTATTTAATGCTTTCAAACTAACTACAAAGTTATTTTTTGCTGCTTTTGGTATAATCTTTTCCTTTCTGCAGAAATTATCTGGCAATGGTAAAGTTAGTAAACGATTGGGAGTTTCTGCTAGCCCTTCAAGTTCTTCTGCCAAAAGAGGTTCTTATAGGCGTAAAGTTGCAACTTCAAACGTATGCATTTCTTTGTCTGTGCTTTTTTTTTTCTTTCAGTTTGAATTGATTTTCTGTTCTTCAAGTTCAAGGACATGAATGTGAAGCATATTATTTAAAATGCGTATGCATTTTATGCCTTCTCAATTGAATGTTTTTTAATTATTTTCTTTCTTTTGTTTTTTTGTAAAGCAGCCTGGTCCTTGATATCATTTGCATTACACTTGTACCAAAGTTATTAAATGTCTTAGTGTGGTTGGTGATAGCCTCTAAAGAGTTTGGTGAAGCTACCAACATTTATAGAAGAACCAATATAGAAAACCATGATATATTATCTTTAGCAATTGCCATTTAATAGAAAAGCTAGACCTGAGGTATGTACTTAGCTTCCTGGACATGATCTTGGTCTTCAATATGGTCATGATCAGGTGACAGGCTGTGGGAAGGCTGTCGTTGAGCTTACCCTTTTTGTAACACAATAAACTCAAGAAGGTGATGGTACGTTTGCTCCAGCAGTAGTTTTCTTATACTTGTCATGAATGGGCTACACAATGGAAGTAAGTTGGACAGTACCAGTTTTTTTTTTTTTGTTTTTTGTGTGTCATCTTGGATGGCATATACATTTGGATGGCCTTTTTAGAGAAGCTCTTCAAATATAATATGGTAATAATTTATCTCATCATATCTGTTGTGATCCTTTATGATGAATAGGTACTTAAGTGGGTTTTGCTGACTTGATTAGGAATAATAGTGCTATCATTTGAAAGTCACTGTTAGACAATAAGACTTATCATAATCTGATTTCTTGAATGTGTTTGGAAAGTATCCATATGGCATTCTGCTATTTTCCAAATTTTGGAATTCTATCATACTTGACCATTCGGCACATGATGGTAGAATTGTCAGCCCCGATTCTATTATATATTTTATCCAATAGTGCCATCAGTGTATACTTTAATGCGTGTTTGTTTTTTACCTAATTCTATCTTTCTGAAAGGCTAACATTTTTCTGTATTGCTTGCTCTCTGATCTTTTCTTTTTCATTTCTTGCATTTCTTTTTTATTTTTTACTATGATTTTTGACATGCAAGAAAGCTTCTGAACATCCACCATTATCCTTAATCGTGCACCTTATTCGATTCATCCTCATGAAGCCTATGATACCTCATTTCTATTTACTAGTATCATTTCTCATGTCTTTTATACATTTTGGTGCTTTCAGTATGTGCTAAAGGATAGCATGAAAAAACGAGGTTTTAAAGATAAACCAACATACATTTTGATGTCAAGAAAGGAAGACCAGATGTCTACATTGGATAAATCTGTTACTGTACCATCTACGATTGAGAAGGAAGGAGTAGAAGATGAATTTGGTATGTTATATTTAATTCTGATATCATGAATCCTCTTTTGATGGGTTTTTGGTTGACTGCTCTAGTCTGCTATTGATTCTGGGGTCTAGGCATCTATTAGGCTGTTGTCCAAACATTAACTCTAGTAGTTAAACATAAATAGTTAGGAGATTACAAACTGTTGTTATGAATGATCTCTTACGGCACGTGCACACACAGTATACTTTGTTTCAAGTATTAATGCCTAATCTTTTAGTTTGGGAGTTAAAAAGATATACTCCCTAGCAAATGTTTCTTTTAGTTTGGGAGGAAGACAAACACATATATGAGTGAAATTGATGTTCTCTTTTAATAATAACTCAATTATATCTTTCTGTAGCACATGAGGAATATATATTTATATATACACAGACGATAGTGAAGGACAGTTTCAGCACAAGCAAACATTTGATCGGCTCTTATTTCTCTAGAGTCTCTTCTTCCTTTGAGTCTGCGTGTTAGAATACTGAATGATTGTGCAAGTTCTTCCCAGGTTGTATCTTTCATTAAGTTTCACCAAAGAACGAAGTGATCGCACTTTGCTCTAGAGCATCATGTTGTAGTGATAGCGAAGCACTAGCCGATGGTCTTTCTCTAGGACGACACTCTTCATCTAGGAGGATTCCTTCTATCATTTTAATAATTTATTTACAAAAGGCTTTCTTTTTTTCAGTTGGTTGGACTAAGGCTTGTCTTTCCTCTTTCAACTTCCATTACAAGGTTAATGGTATTTGTTCTGAGTTCAGGAGTGTTACTGGCTTTAGGCTGGATATCCTTCAGCTCCATATCTTTCATTATTATGCAGCAATTCTTCATTTGTCTCATGGATTCTTATACAGAATTTAGGTTGATTTGGTGGTAGTCTCTTTTCTAAAATGATTATATACTGGTGATTTACTATTACCTACACCGATGACAGTTTCTGTTCTGCTGCTAAGTTGGTCTTGGTAATTTCTTTAGGCTTACCAATTCATTTGTCTGACTAGAAGAGAACTGTTATTAGAGTTTTCTCTTTCTTTGGTATTAAGGGCCGTTCTCAACTTTTCATGTAATTGGATTTTTACATTTCCCCAACAAGGGTTCCTAATCCATGTCAAGAGTTGCTTGTTGAAGAAAATTGTCAAGAAGATGGAGGGATAAAATGATAAAATTCTTTGTCAGATGTTCAACTGTATCCATATCCATGCTCTTACTTCTGGTTGGGTTAATGATCCTATTCTGAATAAGATTTCTAGGAGGTGTTTTGGGATTCTGATAATTCATATAACCAACTTCATCTTGTGAACTGACAAATTGTAATTGCTAAAAGCACTAGTATAGAATATTGCAAATAACAATCTGTCAAACATTTGTAACATGCACACACATATATTATCATGTATATGAAACATCTTAATCAGCAATTTAATTATTGGAATTCATGTATGCCCAGGAGTTGAATCTGGAAAAACCAGATTTGTGCTTTTGAAAGGGAAGGAGAGAGAATCTTCTGATGTAAGCAACAGATGATGATGTGATTTTTGCATTCTTAATCATTGTTTTATCATGTCATAACAACTACTGTGTGCTTTCATCAGGCTCCTAAAGTTTTAGCACAACACCAGATCGCAGCATCTCCAATCAAAGGTTCACCTATTTTTTCTTCTAAAAAAAATCAGGCGAGTGGAAGGATCATTAAAAGCATACTCACAAAGGAGGGTCGTATGGATTTTTCATATATCAATACCACCTATACTGAACAGCAAATGCAGGTGGCAAATGTAGAGGACAAGCATCCACCTCGACCTCCCAATGCAGGCTTGAATTCCAAGGATCAGATACCATGTATTTCATCGCTTGTATCTGTTTCTGATGATGATAAAAAATATACAGATGGTAAGGCTGCTGTAGACAACAAACATGTTTTTGTATCGAGCGAAAAACATGAAAGGCGAACTAGGAATAAAGATAGACCTGATCGTGGTGTTTGGGCTCCTCTTCGTCGTCCAGATAGATCTCAATCTAATGATAGAATTCCTCGCGAAGTGGTCCAGCCGTCGGCTAATTCTTCAGAAGGCTTATCCTTGTCCCAACAGGCAGTTGGGAAAGTTCGGGAGAACGAGGTGGTTATTCAGACACGCAACGCACGTGGTAGTAACTTGCTTGCTGCCAATGAAACACCATTAGGTTATGGAGAAAGAAAACCTGATCTGTCCTATGCAAGTAGAAGTGAAGATATAAAGGTTCATGGAGGCAGACGAGTTGATTATTCGGGAGCCGAAAATGGTGCGGCCTGTCATACTTGTATAGCAATTGTATATCTTTTTCTTCTGTTAGTCTTTGTGACTGATGATTACTTGATAATTACTTAGGTTCTCATAGGCATGTTGGACGTCGTGGATCATTACGTAGTCCGAAGGACACAGATAGCTCCTTGAATCCTTCAGAAGGAAAGAATTCCAAGAGAGGTTCTACTGCCTATAGTTCGTATGAGGTGAAATATCCTGAAATAATGATAATCAATTAGTGAAATTTTACAATCTTATACTTAATCCTGGCTAATAATATGCAGAGACAAGTATGGGTTCAGAAGTCAGGCTCGGCTTCATGAATTTTGTACTGAATGGTATGATTTTAACTCTTGTATTTTTCCTTAATTCATGCCTCTAACACCAGCCAGCATATTCCTCGTCTACAACCTTGAACTGTTATGCGGTTAATTGCAACATCCCTACCTTTAGTTTTCCATAACTTCTCACGTCTGTGCTCCTGTATTAGCTTTCCTTTGTCTATGATCATCTTAACAACAGGATACATGTTATGCTGCAGATTATCCAATTGTGGCAATGTTTTGTTTCAAGCTCATTGTTATGAGTTCTTGATGATGTAAAGTGCTTAGTGGCAGTGCCTCTCTGGGTAAATGCTGCTTGAATTTTGCTATCACCAAATTGGTCCACAAGTACAGCTGTAACTCGTCAGGTAAGGAAAAGGATGAACTAAACCACATCGAAGGTGAAATAAATTTGCTAATGGTCTGCAATTTTCTGTGAATAACCATCTACTTGAAGCTTTAGTTTGTGAAAGAATGGTAGTTGCGGTTGTTAGCCCGGAGTGCTAAGTCTTTCTCCCACTGCATTATGTTGGCTAAGATATTTCCAGCACAAACCTCCAGTAGAACTTCTCAAGTATTTTATCAACAACAGTGCGGGAGCTTTTCGGAGCAACTGTTCTTTGATTGGTTTTGTTTCTACCGTTGTTTATAGGTTTGAGAAGCCTTGTATGGCCATGATGTTTCAGTGAACTCGTTTTGGTGAATACTTGTGTAATGCTAGGAAACTAGTATTTCTCAACAAATATAAGTTTGTCATTAGTGCTTTTAGAGTTGATAGCGGTGAAATCGCCCCAAGTGACGTCTGTGGATGATATTACTGGTTTTTAGTACATCTATGAAAGTTGATATTGGCTGGTTTATAGAGATGCACTTCTGGTGCCTTCAAAGTTTTAACAGTTTTAAGTCTATGAAAAATTGAATTTAACGCCTCAAGAATGTTTAGTTTCATGGAAATGCTTCTTGTTTTCAGAATGATTCCAGTCTGGATGTTGGTGAATCATGGAATTGAATGCATTTTTTTTGATGTTTAGGATTTAGGGTTTAGTACGTTTAAAGTTCATCTTTGGATTTTCCAGGTTCAAGTTTTAACCACGTTCATAGACTCGAATTATTTTCTTGAAACAACAGAAAAAAAAAACAAACATTATCAGTATGATCCAAAATATTTGATTATTCACATTAGATCAGCTTGGATCTTAGAGTGGCCATGATTAAAGGGCGTATTTAAAAGTTGTGGAATTTTTAAAAGGTGCATTTAACTCTTGTCAATTATTATGATGTTAGATTTTAAAAATAATATTATTGTGTTTTTGAATTTTAAAGAATAATAATATCGTGATGTTGAATTTTAAAAAATAATATTACAGTGGTTGAAAATTAACATCAAAGTTTCAAAGAATAATATTTTGTGGTGAAAATTAGTACTAAAGTAATATTGATTTTTGAAATACATCATTACATTGATAATATTGTTTGAAATTTAGTATCATAGTGATATTATTTTTTGAATTTAGTATCACAAACAATAATTAACAAAAGAGGTAAAATGGAAAATAACTAGGAAATTTGAAATTTAAGTGCGTGTTTTAAGAATTTTGTAACTTTAAATATGCCTTTTGTCTGTTGTTAAATATAAAATAGTGGTCATATAATCTTACATGAAAGATAAGATTTAGCAATTAGTGATCAGATAATCTTATTATTAATTCATCAAATTTGTTTCATACTCTGTTAGATGAGAGCTTATCTAATTTTTCAACAATATTAATGTGAATTTTGAAACAAAAAACAAAATTAAACGAAAGGAATAAATCATCGTTCATTCATATAACCTCACCATAATTACCTATTTTACAAAGAACCCCCCTTTCTTACACTTCGTTGTTCGATCCTAGAAATTATCAAAATATTACAACTACGTCAAAAGATCCGGAACTAGTGGGCCCCGTTTCCGGTCCTGCGTCGACGGACAGGGCGGCGCCGGCGACTGGTGGTTGCTCTCCGGCAGTCGGTGGGGGAACTCCGCCAGCATCAGCACCACCTCCCTCATCGTCGGCCGCTCCACGCTGTTCTCCTGCACGCACAGCATCGCCACGAAGAAGACGTGCGCCACCTCGTCGGGCGGCGCCGCGCAGAGCCGAGTGTCGACGATCGCCGCCGCGTTGTCCCGGCTCCCGCCCGTGGAGAACTTCGCCCATTGCACGATGTCGACGCCGTCGCCGAAGTCGCCCACCGGCCGCCGGCCGCTGATGAGCTCGAGCAGCACAACGCCGAAGCTGTACACGTCGGATTTCTCGTCGACCTTGAGGGTGTACGCGTACTCTGCAACCACGAATACATCGATCAAATAAAATAAATAAACAAAAAAACATTCTACAATTCCCACGACGATTCATCAAGATCAAGAAATCTCTGAGTAAATTTATGACTGATCGAGCAACCAGAGAAATCCAGAGGTTGAAGACCAAGCAGTGATCCAAGCTTTGGGAACGACGCTTTTACACAGGTCGATACTGTGGATCGGAATAACTTGTCCCGCTCTGCCACGCCATGCGTGCAGCCACCGCAGCGTCACGTCCCTGTTTCAGTGTTCCTCCTCGTTGGGCTGCATGAACGGGAGCTGAATTCGATCGACGTGCATGGTTTGGAGCACAAGGAGATTTGATGTTGGATTGTGTCATTCATGCCGATGGATTGTGTCCCAGGTCAAATAGGACCAATTATAGATGACTGAACATTGTCAGTCGATTGTTGGTCAGATCGATGAATTCGTCTGTGTTCTATCGTAGATTTATAATTTATTTACAGATCTTCAACTAGGGTTTGTTGGAGTTTATATGCTAAATTTAGAAGGAGGGTTGCAACTGTGGGAAAAAAACAAACGCAGAATCAAACAAGAAAATTGCAGAGCGTAAAAAAAACAAAAGAATCAAAATGATGCAGATGTTGTGAAGAAGAAGACGACGACGACGAAGAATAATTGAATGGAAATAGCACGGAATTTGTTGTACCTGGAGCGATGTAGCCGTAGGATCCGGCGATGGCGGACATGCTCTCGGAGGCAGCGCCGTCGTGGTGGAGGAACTTGGCGAGGCCGAAGTCGGCGACGTGGGCCTCGAACCCGGCGTCGAGAAGGATGTTGTTGGACTTCACGTCGCGGTGGACGATGCGCGGGCTGCAGTCGTGGTGGAGGTAGCAGAGTCCCCTGGCCGACTCCACTGCGATCCGGTAGCGCCGCCCCCAACCGAGCGACGCTCCGCCTCCCTTGCCGTGCAGCGCCGCCCCCAGGCTGCCTTTTCCCATGTACTCGTACACCAGCAAGTTCGTCTCCCCGTCGCTGCAGAAGGCGAGCAGGCGCACGATGTTGCGGTGGCGGATGCTCCCCAGAGTTCGCACCTCCGCCCGGAAGCCGTGGTCGTGGCCGCCGCCCCGCAGCCGCTTCACCGCGATCTCTCCGCTCCCCGCTTGCCCGAGATACACAGTCCCGCCGCCGCCGCGCCCGATCACGTTCCCCTCCTTCATGCTCTCCAGCACCTCCGCCACGCCGAACCCCACCTTCTGGAACGCCGTAAGCTGCCACTCCCCTGCCCTGCCCCCGCCGCTGCGACGGTAGGTCCGCGCCCGAGCCGCGGCGGCGGCAGCGAACACCAGCGAGCAGAGCAGAAGCCCCAACGCGACGATCAGCTTGAAATCGCCACCCGCGCCCTCGCGCGGCCGCGCAAGCGCAGCCGGGCGAGAGTCGCACGGTTGGCCCGCCGCCGCCCCGCACAAAGCAAGATTGCCTGCGAACGCGGAAGCGTTCAGGTAGGCCAGCTGGCCGACGGCAGGCACCTCCCCGGAGAGATCGTTGTAGGAGAAGTCCGCCGCGGTGAGGCTCCGCAACGCCGAGATCGACCGCGGAATCGAGTCGCTTAGGTGGTTGCGCGACAGATTGAGATAGTTGAGTACGGAGATCCGTGCGATCTCCCCAGGGATCGGCCCGGAGAGGTTGTTCTGGCTGAGATCCAAGTATATGAGCTGGGTGCACTCGCCGATCTCCGGCGGGAAGGGACCGGAGAGGGCATTGCGGCTGAGATCGAGCTTCGTCATGTGCCGCAACTCGCCGACATCGCCGGGAATCGGACCAGAAAGTTGATTTCTGCCCAATAGCAAGGTCTGGATCGAGGAGAGATTCGAGATTGACGTCGGAATTGAACCAGAAAGCAAATTGTCGGATAGATTGAGCTGGGCCAATCGGTTGCGGCTCTGGCCGGAATCATCATCATTGGTCGGTATTGTACCGGAGAGGTAGTTGCTCTGCATCTCTAACAGGTTGAGACAGGGCAAGTAGAGAAGCCCCGAGGGAATGCTGCCATTGAGATAATTCTGTCCGATCCTCACTCTCGTGAGGCTCCAACACTTGCCCAAGCTCTCAGGGATCGGCCCGAACAAGAAATTGTTCAACAAGATCAAAACTTTGAGCTGCTTAAGGGGGCAGAGATCGCCGGGAATGGTGCCCGTCAACTTGTTTGACGAAAGGTCCAGCACGCGCATCCGGCCGCCGGAGCCCAGCTTCTCTGGGATCACGCCGGTGAAGTTGTTCATGAACAGCTGCAGCGTGTCGAGCTTCGGCAGCCTGGCCACGAACTCTGGGATCGAGCCGTGGAGACGGTTGATGAAGAGATTGAGCAGGGTGAGCTCAGTGAGAGCGGCGAGCTCGAGGGGCACCTCCCCGGTGAGCGCGTTGTTGGAGAGGTCGAGCAGAGTGAGCTTTGTGAGGTTGCCGAGCGCCGCCGAGATCGGCCCCGACAAGCGGTTGGAATGGAGAAAGAGCGTATCGAGGTTGACGAGGTTGCCGAGCTCGGCCGGGATTTCCCCTTCGAGACCACAACTCGAGAGGTCGAGGTGATTTAGAGTGGCGGCGAGCCTCCCGAGCTCGGCCGGGATGCCACCGTCGAACACGTTGTAGTAGCCCAAGTAGAGCTTCTTGAGGCTCGTCAAGTTCCCGATCTCCGCCGGAATTCTGCCGCGGAGGTCGTTCCCGTTCAACGACAAGTACTCCAGCGCGGCCAAATTTCCGTAGCTCGCCGGAATCTGCCCGGTGAAGTAGTTCCCGCCGAGGTCCAAGTATCTGAGTCGGCTCAAATTCGCGGCGCCGGACGACAACAAGCCAGTGAAGTTGTTGTCGTAGGCGTCGAGCACCTCGAGGCTCCGCAGGCTCGCGAAGCCCCACTCGATCCCGCCGTCGAATAAGTTGCACGAAATGTTCAGGAACCGAAGGCTCGGCAAATCCGCGAGCTTAATCCCGCCCTCGAGCTGGTTTCCGGCGAGCGAGAGCTTCACCAGCGCATCCATGCCGGAGACCTCGACCGCGACGCGGCCGGAAATGTTCAAATTAGAGAGGTCGACGCTGGCGACGCGGCCGCGGTTGCACCGGACGCCAAACCACGAGCACACTGAGCTCAGATTGGCTTCGCTCCAGCTTTCCAACTCCGAGCCGGAAGACTGGAAGCCTGCTCTCATGGAAGCCAACACCGAGGCATCATCGCGAAGCGAAGCACAAGTAGCAGAGCTTGCCATGGCCAACACCATGAGAAGAAGAAGAAGAAGAAGAAGAAGAAGAAAAGGTGCCATTTTTGATGAAGTATTGACCATGACGCTATAGCTTAAGATTTAAGGAAATCCTTTGGAGGAAGAAAGACTTCACTGTGAAGACTTTAAGATAAGTACTTGGCAAGTTCCTTCAAGAACAGATCTTTTGTTCTTGATTTTACTATTGATTATATTCTTCACCTCATGCTCGAGGGGATCGAATCGAAGCCGTGGGGGGACAATAAATATGAAGTGAAAGAAGGAACAGGATGAAGAGGGTGGCATTTGAATAATACTGGCAGGAAAAACATGACTGCTGACAGAAGTTGCAGATTTCCATTAAAGATGTAGATTTTAAGGATTTATCAGGCTAATAAAGTGTTTGCTGTTAAGAATTAGGGTTCAATAAGTTTGTGCATCAAACTGGAAAATTTTCATTTGCAGTGAGACACTGCAGAGGAGAAGCTGGAGCTGATGAATGAATGAATCACCATGGCCTGACTGCAACTGATTCCTCATTCAGCCATCTCAGAGCCTGCACCTGCCATTGAAAGCCATGCTCGAAATGTCCAAGATCACCACAAGTACCTCAGAGCCTCATTAACTAAAGTAACGAAAACTATTGAATCTTTTGATCCAATAGTTGAATACTAGAAAAATAAGCATCTAAAAATCAATAGTCTCAAAACCTCTGCAAATGAAAATAACCTTAAAAAATAAATAAAAGACTAAACTATTGCTCCGCATCACTAGCTCAGTATTGAGATTGGCTGAGTAATTTCTCTCCAAATAGTTTGGATTTGTTTTTTTATTAGAGGAAAAGATAAAGGCATTGACAGAGAAGATGTAAAGTGTTTCACTGTTGCAGCATTTGCCAGTTCATGTCCTCCTCCCACTCTAGTCAGTAAAGCAAAATGTGATTATAACTGAATCATTATCTCATTTAAAGAAGCGGAATGATGACTGTAATATAATTGACACGATTAGAATAGAAATGAGACTGCTAATGTGTGGATTTGTGGTGAGAAAAGGAATCATTAAGCTTTTGTTAGGCTTTATTTCATGTCCCTCCCAAAGGTGCATGGTCCTTCAGAGGAGGGGTCTCAAAGATCCCCCTTCCACTTCAAAAGACTTGTTAAAGATGCATGTCTGCGCCCCTTCACATGGGAAAGAGTGCTCTTGTATCATATGGATGGAACATGAGGCTGAGCCACTCTCTTTTCTTCATCTTCTTTCCCAAAGTGGCCTTCTTTGCTTCCTGATGATTCTACTTGACTCCTTTTTTGCTTTGAGTCTTTGTATGATTTATAATCAATTGCATGGTTCCACTGCCACCATGGCTAGCTAGCTAGCTACTTCACCTTAATCACTTTGTTTGAATTCATCCATGGTATCTGAAACCTCTCTTTGTGATATCAGTGAATAAGCTGGAAGATGACTTCTTCTAGGGTAGGCACCATGATTGGAGTATTGATTATTGGATTTGTATTAAATAGAATAAGGACTACTTTTGCATTTGGTATAAAGTTCATCAAAATATTCAAAGAGCTTCTTTGCCTATCATGCTTTGCAACCTCCTTAGCATTGAAGCTGAATAAGTACTTAATTCACAACACTTTCATTCAAAGTTTGAATTCTTCAATGGACACTAGTAATACCTTTATATGACTTGTAGCTTTGCTTTGGCTTCTTCTTCACTTCCTTTTTCGATCTTTGCTACAATATATTGTAAAATTTTCAATCTACTTGTTGAATTTTGGAGATATTAGATGATTCTAATTAACAACTTCATAAAAGCTAACATTAGCACTATGAAAGAATTATGCTCTTTTTCAGGGGATTATTGGGGATAAAGAATTGAGTGTAAGAACCATTGTTCGAACACTCAAGAAGTAAGGTTAGCTCCTCAAATTGTCTCAAAAATGCTTGAATAATCACATCTCTTTCATTACCCAAATCCTCTATCATTGGGTATTTCTTTCATGTCCACCTCTTCCTCTTCTTGTTGCTTTGAGAATGAGGAAGAAACTCAAGATGAGTGAAAAAGAAGAAGAAGAAAATGAATAAATGTTGCATAATTGGTTCTTTCTCTTCTTCCAAGAATTCCAAGATTCTTCCTTAGCTGCCAGTGGTCCCTGATCACTCTTTCTCGGATGCAGATTTTGATTTTTTTTCATTTACATATTTTTAAAATCTGTCTAGTGCAAATCAAGAACTTCCTCTTTAGACCATCAAACAGCATATTTCTGTCTGAATTTGTTTATTAAGTGGCATATATTCTCTCTAAGCATGCATAGCTGCTGCTCCTCTTTGTTTATCAGTCAGCATATATTCTCTTGCACTAGTAAGATATGTTTAGTTCTTCTGTGATAGTATGAAATTGTGGAAAGATCTCCATCCGACATTATTTTAAACTGCAAGGGTTTCTATTGAGATCTTCAGAAAAGAATTGTATCAAAATAATACAGAATATATTGATCTTTTGAAAGTAGATGTTCTTCAGTATTGTTCAAAAGCTACCAAGGCATGTACACAAGAGCCTCTTTACCTTTAATGGGCACAGTAGTCACCTCACACATTAGCATTCTCAAAGAAAGCAGATGGTGAACATGCTCAGGCAAAGAAAAAGACAAAAAGAGAAAGCTAGGAATTAAAGCAAGAACAAAAATAAACCAGCAAAAAAAAAAACAGAGCTTTTTAGAATTTCTTTGCAATATAATAATAATAATCTGCATTCCTTGAAGGCCTATGCACACTGAGAGGAGAGGAGCTCAATGGCTTCAAGGACAAGGGAGTATCTTTGGAAGCTGCCATGTCTCATCCTCAGTGAAATGATATGGGGAAGAACTTGAAGCCTCAGTTGCTGCACATTTCCCTAGTTTTAAGGTGGTGCATGGCAGGAAGCTTCTTGTTCATTTGGTTTCTTTTGAATTTTATAATGCCAAACCTTGTGCAGTGTCTCTGAACAGGCATCAGTTTTTTTTTTAGATCAGACAAGATTCATTTGATCTTTGTTAATTTATGTGAGTGTTTGGAAAAGATACTGAAGAAAAGAAAAAAGAATTTGGCTTTAAGTTAATGGAGGAATCCTTTGGCTTCTCTAGTTCTTTTGAGACCCCTTTGGAGTTGCACTGCAAGGGATACAAGATGCTTTGCTTAGTTTTACTGTGGAAAAGGTGGAGAGCAAGCTTTTTGAACCCTTTCATGTAATTGATCACTTAGCATGTAGAAATTAACGAAGCTTAAATGTTATGATTATCTTAACTCTTAAGACTGTTTGATGGGCAGAAACAGCTCATTTTAACTCCCTCTTTATATATATGTCTAGATAGTTCTGTTGGACAGATGACAATCTGCGAAAGATATTAGAATTTTTTTTATTGAATTAAAATTATACAAAGATCAATTTTAATTTATCTGTTAAGATGATCTGAGTAGATAATTTCAGACTGTCAGGAGGCTGGTTCGGCCGGATACCCCACGAGTGGATGCGAGTACTCCCGAGCGGATCGCCGAGTCGTGAAAGAGAGACGGAGAGTTTCTCCTGAATGGATCTTCGAGTCTCTTCCGAATAGATCGCTGAGTCAGGAAACCGAATGGAAGCCGTCAAGTGGTTCTTTTAGTTGGGAAGCGAAGTAGCCGAATCCTTCCTTCAGTCGAGAAGCGAAGACTCCGAGTCGGGAAAGAAAACCATCGAGTTGGGAAGGATTTCGCTGAGTTGTTCCCGAATCGATCGTCGAGTTAAGAAAGGAAACCGTCGAGTGGTTCCCGAGTGGACACCGAGCCAGGAAGGAATTTGTCGAGTCGGGAAAGGAAGATGTCGAGGCCTGCGTATGATGCAGTGTCATTGAAATAGATTCACCCCACCTCCGACTGTGCTTCGAGATTCTCTCGGGTTGTCTATTTCCCAGGATACAATGGCAGATCGTGATTTCCACCAAGAACTGGTGGATCACGGCGAATTGAGAAAGTACCGGATTACTATTATAGGCAAACCACCGAGCGAAAATATACGGCGAAGAGAAAATTTTGAGAGAACGAAGGTGGAGGAAAATCTTTTCTTCTTGCTCTTGTACTCCTTTCTGCCTGAGGTCATAGTCTTCTTATATAGGAGAGCTTACCCTTGGCTATAGTAAATGGCCGAATAAAGAACATTCAATACCTTTACTCATTGGTCATTTACTCATTCCAAATTACGGATCTGAATTAATATCAATTAATTCCTCCGTTATACATTTGAGCAAAAGATTATTCATGTGACAAAATATTGGTTCATCCACTCGGGCATATTTTGCCTCGACCGGTCAAGTCATGCTCACACACGAGTCAACTTGTTTCAAATCCGGGCCCTATATTTGTACTCTCCTTTGCACACTCACGAGTGAGAGAGAATCTCTCTTTATGCATTTGTTCACGTCATACATGCATGTGCAATAATATAAACCAATCAATATGCCTTGAAGCTCCTAATATAGGACTAAAGTCTCATTTACAATGAAGTTTTTTTCCTCTCCATCCTTTTCCATTCACTTATATCCAACAAGTTCTCCATGTTGCCCCTGAGCACGGTGCAATAGTAAGAGATAGGGTGCTCTTCCAAACAATGAGGGTTCGATTCTCATGAGCTATCTATGCTTTTTGGATTTACTTGATGATCGAAATATGAGATTGAATAATCTATTTTAGGATGAGTCAAATGGCAAGAATTATACACCTGATTAAAAAAAAAAGAATAGTTCTTCATGTTAAATATTCAATGATATCTTTATTTGTCAAATATGATGAAATTTTAATATAAAAAAAATACAAAGAAAAAATATAACTAATTTTCGTGGTGTTCCATAACTCGAAATCATAAAATAAAATAAGACCAATTGTATGTTCTAATTTTTTTTTCCATCTAAAATTGAGCTGCCTTCTCCACCAAGCTCTCTTCCTCTGTTTGCACAAAGCTTCCAAGCTCACAATGGGATTATATTCGTGGGCTAGGGAGCTCGCAAGCTCATGGCCATGGCTTGGCTGGGAGCTCATGAGCTCACAACTAGGGCCTAGTTGCAAGCTTGTGAGCTCATGGCCAAATTGTGGCCTAGGTCATGCCTATCAGGAGGCAAAAAAATCATCCGACTCAAGTTCAATTTTTTTGAGACTCATAATTAAAAAAAAATATTATATAGTAGTATAAATTAGCTTAATATAATCTCTCGCACGCTAATCTTTCTCATAAACCGATCGAAGAATTCTTTTTCTCTTCTTTCCTCTTTCAATTTTTTAAAAAATGACAAAAGGTATGCTGGTGCAATCATTTTCAGTAGCTTGAAGGTTTACTTCTTCCTCTTATTTTTTTTCAATTATTATTTTAGATTATTTTTATTTCAAAAGTATTTTTTTTTTCAATTATTAGTTTAGATTATTTTTATTTCAAAAGTAAGAGCAGATTTCTCGATATGAAATGAGATTTATATATGTTCTTTGAGATCTTGAGTTGAAGAGAAAAAATATTTATGACTTTATTAATTTTGTAGACCATAACCCAACCGAATAAGATAGAGTAAGCTTTTAGTTTAAGTCTTTGTTATTTCCACTACTTTGATAATATTAGGAATTACATTAATCTATTACAAGAAAATCTTCATTAAGGTGAAATATGAATCCATATGCTTATTAAATGTTTGAATAAATGCTTCATAAAATTGTAACATAAGCAAAAGTGTATTTGATATTCTTTTGAATTATTTGTTGAATTCTTAGATTAATCATATCTCCTAAGTACATGTTCGGGTCTCAAAAAAGAAAAAAGAAAGCTAAAGATTGAAGAAATAATTCAAAATTAAGTTGGAGATATCAATAAATATTTTGTTTCAAACAAAAAAATAGTTCTAGAGGTTGAAAACATAGTTGATAATTCAATTAGTGGAGAACAAGATAATGAATTGGATGAGAATAAGATTGATACTGAAGTAGTCCTTGAA
>JBBUKS010210228.1:0-22900 GCA_038050645.1 Hedychium gardnerianum
AAACAATAAGCTTGGGTGAAGTGGCGGGCGAGTTTGTGGACTTCTTTCATGACTTACTTGGACAAAAGGTGGCGTGCAACCCCATGAACAGTGAGGAACTCCCTGGAAGGCGATTAACTACTAGCCAAGCTATGGACCTAATCGAGCCAATAGGGGTGGAAGAGATCAAGGCAGCCCTTCATGACATTGGAAGTGATAAAGCGCGGGGTCCGGATGGATATGGAGAGAAGCTCTTTACCTTAACATGGGATATTGTAGGTCCGGAGTTTACTACAACAGTCCAAAAGTTCTTTCAAAGTGAAGAGTTGCTAAAATAATAGAATCACTCATTGATCTCTTTAGTGCTAAAGGTGGACCATGCCCCGAGAGTTTCAGATTATCGGCCTATCTCTTGTTATAATGTCTTCTACAAGGTAATTGCCAAGGTGTTGGCCGACTAATTAGCTATGTGGTATTGGGATATTTGTTAGATCTGGCATAAGCGATGTTCGTGCAAGGGCGATCTATAGGTGACAACATCAACTTGACCCAAGAACTATTACGAAAATATGCACGCAAAAGAATCTCACCGAGGTGTATGATTAAGATTGATTTGAAGAAAGCATTTGACACGGTAAATTGGGACTTCCTCATGGTGGCCCTTGTTGATTTTGGTTTTTTCTCAATAATATTATGGATGAATTAGGGAATGTGTCACCACGGTCTCTTATTCTATCTCCTTAAATGGTGGCCTGATGGATTCTTTAATCGACGGCGTGGTCTAAGGCAAGGGCATCCCTTATCACCCATGCTTTTCAGATTATGCATTGAAGTGTTGTCAAGAAGATTGCAAGTAGCTTCATCGCTGCCTTCTTTCCACTTTCATTCTATGTGTAAAGAGATTGATATCACTCACTTTGCTTATGTCGACGATTTGATAATGCTTGCCTAGGAGGATGAAACCTCTATTAGGGTGTTGACGAGCTATTTGGAGCGATTTGGAAATGAAGCGGGGCTAAGGGCTAATCTATTGAAATCTCACATGTATATGACATAAATTGATGATACAATGAAGGACCGTTTGCTTCACATTATTGGGTTTCAAGAAGGAACATTTTCATTCTGGTACTTGGGGATTTCACTTGCGGTGGAGAAGTTAAGGATCGTCAGCTATGACCCCTTACTCGATGTTATTACAAGGAAGATAAATGCTTGGCCGAAGCACACCTTATCGTATGCGAACCGTTTAGAGTTGGTAAGATCGGTCCTTCAAGGAATTGAATGTTATTGGGTCTCCATGCTCTCTATCCCTGGTGGTGACATTGAGAAGATCAAGGTCGTATGTCGGATGTTTGTGTGGTCTTCCAAGTATCCTTCTATATCGTGGACCACCGTTTGTTTTTCTAAACAAGATGACGGATATGGACTATGGGATCTCCATGCGTGGAATGAAACACTACTAAACAAAACACTATGGGAGATTCAATCCAAAAAGGACTCGCTATGGGTAAGATGAGTGCACCAACACTACATCAAGGGACTGATTTTTGGCAATGAGAGATCAAGGCTTCAGACTCACTTCTAATTAAGCGTCTTGTGGACATTCAGAGCAAAATTCAGATGGGTATACACGGACATGAAGTGGCCAACATGAAGATGATTGAGTGGTTCGCGGCGGAGAAGAATGAGACCGCAAATGATTATGATTTATTCAAGCCAAGGGGGCCTGTGGTAACTTGGGTGCCGGTGGTCTGGAGGCCGGAGATCATGCCAAAACATTGCTTCATTATGTGGCTACTTGCACAAGGAAAGCTTTGAAAGCCGGATAGGATGCCTTATGAGCCGAACAAGGCTTGTGTACTTTGCCGGCGCCGTGAGGAGTCAAACCTCCACCTCTTTTTTTTGAGTGTCCCACTACTCGTGCTCTATGGGACAAGGTGAAACGATGGATAGACATCATATACGAGGTTCGAACAGTGGATGAGCTTCTCTAGATCTTTGGACAACACTACAAAGGCGACAACCGCAAAATGAAGGTCCGACACCTCGCCGTTTCGAGGATGATCTATGTCTTATAGGAGGCCCACAATAAATGTCGATTTGAGAGGTTAGACTGTTAGTTCATGATGTGGATAGGATGTTTCGCAAGCTCCAGATACATGTGTATCATCTTATGGACTTGCGTTTTGCGTTGATTGTAGTGATTGTAATGAGCTTGTGATGCTTATTTGTATTCTCTTGATGGTGAGCTTTAGGATGATGTCTGCTAGTAGTTGATACCTCATGTTTAGAGGTTGATAGCTTATGTTAGCCTGTGATTGAATGCTCGAAGTTGTAACCTCTTGACACTTTTATAATACATTTACTTATTTTCGATGAGATAGGTGTCATGTCCCCACGGGGTGCCCAGTTGGCTAGTGTGTGATAGATTTGCTTTAATGAGGTAGGAATCAATTCCCAACGAGCGTATGCCATCGGAGAAAAAAACTCCTCCCACTCCTTAGCCACTTGGCGGTTGGCTATAAACTGATCCCGTGATTTACCTTCCTTCACATAATCTGAGGACGAACTGTGAGGAGTGTCTGAAGTGAGCATAATTATCTTTTTACTACAATGAGATAGACGTCTTATTTAAAGTAAACTATCTGTACTACCTTTGAATTAGATTGTAAAATAGTAGTTACAGCAGCAGTTACCTGTTAGCTTCTATAAAGTCGATCGTGATCAGATAATATTCATTTGAAATATAGTGGGTGCTATAGAGTTCCCTTAGTGTTTTTTTTTCACTCATTAAAATATTATTTTAACCAGGCCATCATTCTCAAATAAGTAAAATCAATATAAGATAATGATACTATTATAGAAGTTAGCAATTAGCTACTATACGTTATACCAGCTACCTGCTAGTTTCTACATATCCTGATCAGATAATATTCATTTAAAATATAATGAGTGTCATGTAATCCTCTTAATTTATTTTGTATATTAAATATTATTTTAATTAGATTATCACTTTTTAATAAATAAAATCAAAATAAAATAATGATGTTATTATAAAAATTAGCTACTTGCTAATTTTTATACAATCGATCATAATCAAATAATATTCATTTGAAAGGTAATGAATGTCATGAAGTCCTATTAATTTGTTTTATTAATTAAAATATTATTTTAATTAAATTATCATTTTTTAATAAATAAAATTAACATAAGACAATAATATTATTATAGAAGCTAATAATAAATTACTATCGTAGTTAATAACTAACTGTCATACATCATAGTAGTTACTTGCTAATTGTTGTAATTAATTTGATTTTATAAAAAAAAATTATTGGTCATTAAAATCATTTCGAAAATATTATGAAGGACTCAGTAGTTCAATAATTTAGTTATAATTGACGGAGGACTCAATAATTTAGAAAAAAATTTTTTTTTTTATGTTAATCTTAAAATGAATTGACGGAGAAGTTGAAAATGAACGTTTTATTTTTATCACTACAGTAAAATAATTATTACATAGAATTTTTTAAACATAAAATATTAAAAAGGACTACGGATGGTGTCACACCTCCACCAACTGCTCAAACCAATCTCTTTATCGCCTATTCCTCATCTAATTGAATTTCAAATTATATTAATATTTAACATTTATTAAAATTTTGTTCAACTGTTATCAAAACAATTTATATATGAGATCAAATATTGTGGTAAAATTTAAGAGATTTTTTTAAAAATATAAAAAAGATTATATTCTTTTTTTTTGCACATGATTAAATTAAGGGCAAAAATATTGAAAAGTCCATCATTTAACAAATCATGAGAGGCACCATATTTAAAATAAATTATTTGTACTACCTTTAAATTGAATTATAAAATAATAATTATAATAGCTATTTATTATATTAATATTCATTTAAAATATAATGAATATTATAAAATTTTCTTAATTTTTTTCACTCATTAAAATGTTATTTTAATTAATCTATCACTCAAATAAATAAAATTAATATAAAATAATGATATATTATAGAAGCTAATAACCAACTATTTATTAGTTTCTATATAATCGTGATCAAATAATATTCATTTGAAATATAGTTGATGTCATAAAATCTCTTTAGTTTATTTTACTTATTAAAATATTATTTTAAATAAATTATCATTCTTCAATAAGTAAAATTAAGATAAAATAATGATGTTATTATAAAAATTTGCAACCAGCTGTTATACTACTTACTAACTTTTAATCCGTTGATCATAATCCGATAATATTCATTTAAAATATAATGAATATCATGAAATTATATTAATTTGTTTTGCTAATTAAAATATTATTTTAATTAAATTATTATTATTCAATAATTAAAATTAATATAAAATAATAATAATATTATAGAAGCTAACAACGAATTACTACGTATTATCATAACTAACAGCTAGCTGTTACACATCCTAACAGTTATCTGCTAACTACCGTAATTTAAATCTTAAAATCAGATTAAGGAGTATTTTGGATAGGTTGTTTTAAATAGAGCATCCACTTGATTTTAATTAGAAAAGGGTTATTGACGAGATTTGTGAAATGATAGACGGCCTTTTCACTTTTGCCCTTAAACTAATTGATAGTCTTTTCGTTCTCTTGGAATTCTGCTAATTTTATTAATCAGGTTGGATAATATCAAAATTAGAATGATCAATTTTATAAAAAAAATTTATCGATTATCAAAATAAATTAAAAATTATATTAATAAAAATTTATTCAAATGATCCATATTTTTAAATCCGTTTTAAATTTTTTTTATATATTAAATTCTTTCATTATTCGTTAGAAAATTTAGTCATTACATGATTATCTCAGGACTCTGTAGTTCTGCTGACGAATTGGTTGTTGATTTAATTAAAATATTAATTATGATCTGGCGAAGACTTATCTGGTAGCTCTCTGGTCACGCCGTCCTACTGATCACAGGAATCGAGATCTACCATTTCTTCCATTTCTTTCGACCAAAGGAATCGAGATATCTCTCCCCTCGCTGGCTCGCCGGAGTATGCGGTTCGCCGGCTTCCTCCTCGACGGCGCCACCGGCACCTTCCGACACCGCGGCGCCTTTTCCAAGCTCCTGGTCGTCCTCGCCGCAAGGTTCCTTTTTGCTCGATCGCGTTAGCATGCATTTTGTGTCAGGATTCAGTACTCCTTTCCTCGCTTAATCAAATCATCTTCTTTTTTAGATCGAGGGTGACCTCAATAGTAAATGATTTGCGTCGTTGTTCGGTTCCGTGAAGATTTAGTACTCTTTTAGTTTTCATTTTCTACCACTTGATTTCGATATCGTGTAGTGGTGGAGGAGGCATTGTGGCATATGCTGATGCGAGAACAGATGCAGCTGCGGAGTCGGTTCAAATTGCCTCCAAGAAGAAGGTGGTAGTGCTTGGAACTGGGTGGGGTGGCACTACCTTCTTGAAGAATCTCGATAGCTCCTTGTACGATGTGCAAGTGATATCACCTCGCAACTACTTTGCATTCACGCCTTTGCTGCCCAGTGTCACATGTGGAACTGTGGAACCGCGAAGCATTATCGAACCCGTGCGTAGAATCATAAGAAAGGTATGGAAAGCACTGTCGAAATATTTATTGCAATCTTTTGGACGGAATTGAAAGTTGTTGAGGAGGAATGGTGATAATGGAACTGAGTTTTCATATCAAGAATATTTTGGAAAAGCGGTGTGATGTTCTTTTTGTAAGACTTCACACATCAGTTTTTATAGTGTTACATTTAATGGAGCCCAACTGTACTTTGAATTCCTAGTAACATAATCCTCTTATGATCTATAAGAGTTGTGAAATAATGAGGGCATGTTTTTATGAAATATTTGATAAACAAATCAGTTATCATCAGCACTGCATGCTCATTGATTCTGCAGAAGGATGGACAAATTAAATTTTGGGAAGCTGAGTGCTTCAAAATTGATCCAGATACCAAAAAGTTACATTGCCGTACTAATATAGGGACAAATTTGGAAGGGAACGGTGAGTTTATTGTTGATTATGATTACTTGGTGATAACAGTTGGAGCACGAGCAAGTACATTCAACACCCCCGGTGTGGTGGAGCATTGCCATTTCTTGAAGGTAAATTTTCACCATCATTTGTTCCAATTGAAGATGTTGATTGTTCTGGAGTTTATTACTGTGCAAATTTTGAGTTTTTGCCTTTTATATTAGAAATTTTAAGTACTAAAGAGTAGTTTTGTTTCCTTGGATATATTGAGTACAAAATAAATGAACTTGATAAGTGCCTAGAGAAGTTGCTTTTGCCACAATTTGATTGATTATTAAGTTATTTTCCTTGTCATGTTAGATTAATATATATTGCAGGAAGTTGAGGATGCTCAGAAAATACGTGGAAGTGTGATAGATTGTTTTGAAAGAGCTACTCTTCCAGACATTGATGAAGAAGAAAGGAAGAGAATTCTTCATTTTGTGATTGTTGGGGCTGGTCCAACTGGTGTCGAATTTGCAGCAGAGTTGCATGACTTTTTCTCTGAAGATTTAGCTAAGTTGTACCCTACTGTAAAAGACCTAGTGAATATAACAGTAATTGGGCATGCAGAGCACATTTTGACAATGTAAGGGAGATCTTACAATTTATTAGCTGTTATTAATTTCTGTAATTATAGATGCTGTTTTTTCATTAAATTATATCCACCTACTTTTACCAAGAGTCTGCCCAGTGGTAGATCCATCAACTTATATCAGTATGCTTAGAAACCATGCTATGACTATGCAGTGCAGTGCAGTGCAGTGCAGGGCAAATCTTAGTTATTAGCAGATTTCTTTTTGGTAACCATATATACCAACTGTTCCTCATAGATTATAGACACTTGATGTAGAATCTCTGAGTACTAAATAGACCATGCAATGTAATTCTTCTGGAGCTGTCAAACATAGCAACTACAGATCTTTTAGTTAATGTATTCTCAATCTAGTTCTGCTGCATTGGTAACATTTTTGTTGTGGTGTCAACACAGGTTTGACAAAAGGATAAGTACATTTGCTGAACAGAAGTTTCAAAGGGATGGAATTGAACTAAAAACAGGATTTAAAGTTGTGAAAGTATCTGATAAAACACTCACTATGCAAAACGGAATTCACCAACAGTTTTCTGTTCCATATGGAATGGCCGTATGGTCAACTGGTATTGGAGCCCATCCTTTCATATTGGAATTCATGAAACAAATTGGTCAGGTTAGCTGCTTCTAGTTTTCCATTAAAAATATTAGTAGTTATGTGTGGATTCACATTATTTTTTAGTCTTGTCATTCCTGCTAAATATGTTCCTGGTTCGCACAGGGTAACAGGCGTGCCTTAGCTACAAATGAATGGCTGAGAGTAAGAGAGTGTACTGATGTGTATGCTATTGGCGATTGTGCTACAATTGCTCAAAGTAAAGTCATGGTATATGCATTTCTATTGTTGATTCCATGGGCAATTTTGCTTGAGGCTTGCACCAACATTAGATTTTCTGTTATTCTAACCAACAATAGGTTTTTGATTATGCTACATTCATGAAGAACCACAAACGTCACGAATTTCAAATTTGTTGTCAACTTATGTAAGAACCTAGATTCATGTTTTTCGTCCCCTGTCATGTCTGAAGTATGAATTCTCAAAAAGCATCTTGATCCTTATTATAAACATGGAACCAGATTCTTAAAGTAGTTTGTCATGCAATTTTGACTCCAGCTGTGAAGTACCAATTGTTCTATGTAGAATCTGGAGTCAGGCATTTTGTAAATCAAATTGATTCAGTGATATGCAATTAATTGATTATCCATTTGTTAATTAGAAACAAAAAGACTTGACAGTCATGCATATTCCATAAAATGGAAACCAGTGTACCAGTATTTATGTATACACATTTGTTATTACTAGTCTAATGTGAAGGTTAATTACAGGATGATATCTTGGAGATATTTAGATTTGCTGATGAAGATAATTCAGGAAGTTTAACCATGAAAGAAATTGAAGATGTTTTAGAAGATATTTGCGTAAAGTATCCTCAGGTAGAACTCTATCTGAAGAGCAAGCACATGAGCAACATAGTTGATTTAATAAAGGCTTCCAAAGATGCTGATAAAATGGAATCTGAAGGAATTAACATAGAAGAGTTCAAAATTGCTCTTGCCGATGTGGATTCTCAGGTCAAAAGTCTTCCTGCTACAGCTCAGGTAATTTCTGATGTGTTAAAAATTGTTTTGTTAAAAAATCCTGCTACAGTCAAGTCATCAACAACACCAAGTTATGCTTAGCATGGGACTGGTCTTAGGCCCATGTCGCATAGAGGTGTCAATTGTGTTGGACTACTTAGGACTTGACCTAACACAATTTAGGCCATGCATGATCAGTTTGGACATAGTAGGTCAGTTGTGCCTGACATGGTTATGTAGGCCTATGTCGATAGAAGATTTCTTAGCTATGGGTTGTCCTTGGTTAAACATGAAATTTCTCGAAGCATAGTATAGCTGTATAGGGAAAAATTACCTTTTTCTTTACTTTTTTAGAAAACAATATTTTTTATCCTTTAAATTTTTTTACATTCTAAAATCTTAATAAAGTAGTTATAATTTTTTATTATAATTTTATAATTGTCTTTTATTTTTATATTTATTTATGAATATATATATATATACACTTAGGTTAACACAATATGACTTGGATAGGGTCAACCATGCACAGAACTAAGTTATTCTTCTCACAGGCCATCTTTAGCCCAAGCACAACCGATTGACACTTTTAGTTTTGTGATTTGACTTCTCAGTTTGTGTCATGCTTCACTTGACAAGAGTTGTGCTTGACCCATAGATAGGATATGCATGTTCGACGGGCCTAGTTGAATAGTTAATAAGCAAAATAGCCTCTTTATCTCTAAATTAGCATTAAAAAAAGCAAAATTTGGTATTTTGATTATGAAGAGTCCTCGTGCCATATTAGATATGAGACAATTCCTCATTCGAAGTAGAAGCAACAAGATTAAATTTCTCTTATAAGTGTCATTATATAGATTCAAACTCTTAACCGTTGATAGAAAATACTTTTATTATTATTATATAAGATGGTTTAGTAGGCTAGCACAGTCACAACCCATGCTCAACACAAAACAAAGACCCGTGCTAGACTTGGGTTCAAAGACCATGGGCCAAGATTTAGTTGTGGCAAACCAGACATGGTACAAAATGAACTGGATAAATTAAGGCTTGTGTCATGTACTTCTGATTGTTCAAGCACGGCACATCATGGATTAACAATAGCTTTTCTTATTCTTGTTCAATTCTATATTAGGTAGCTGCACAACAAGGGATATACCTTGCTAAATGCTTTAACAAAAGGAAGAACAGTGAAGAAAATCCTGAAGGTCCACAGAGGATCAAGGAAGCAGGAAGACATCACTTTTATCCCTTTAGGTAAGTGATTTATTTTCTGTTGTTGTGATATTCTACATCTTTTCTTGCAAAGGCTAATGCTCACAATGTTCATTCATGCCAACCCAACTTGGTCAAGTCTTTCACATTCATAGACATTTCTTGAAGTTTAATTCAATATTTTTGTTTGGCTCATTAACCATGTAACAAAATCCTTCAGCTTGTTATAGGCTGTAGTGATTGTTGCACTTCTAAGCCTTTATATCGTCGTAGAAAATTTTCCCTCTTTAGGTGTCAAACTTATCGAGGAATCACAAGCTACATATGAAAGTTTGAAGTCCTTGCCTAAGCCCAACTTAGCTCTACAACTTCCCTATGGATGATGACATGTGAAGCCATCGCCCAAATGAATATCTGAAAATCTGCATTTAGATTAATGGTCATCCTTCTGTTAAGGTAGGTTAAAAACTCATCAAGGGGATAAATTTTCTAATTTTGGTACTGGTTTAAATTCTTATGGAGGCTTTGAAAAGCGAATGTAGGCAGTATGTGATTGATCAACTGTGTAGTGACCCATCACATCCAATATTAAAAACATTAGAATTTATTTATATTAATTAGAATGCTTAACATGTATGCAACCCTATTGTTTTCTTCATTTACTTTGCAGCTCTTTTGATCTAATATATCGCTTATTGAAGGTATAAGCATTTTGGGCAATTTGCGCCGTTGGGTGGAGAGCAAACAGCTGCAGAACTCCCGGGTGATTGGATCTCCATTGGACACAGCACACAATGGTTATGGTACTCCGTTTACGCAAGGTATTATTCTTCCTTTTTTTTTTCCTTCTATCTTCTAGCACAAGTGATCTTGTCTCGGTTGTGCATTCGTAAAAATTCAATGCAGACTGTTAAATAACTTGTTCTTCGAGTCCATGAACAGCAAGCAAGTAAGTTGGCGCACGAGGACGTTGGTGATATCTGACTGGGCAAGGCGATTTGTATTTGGGAGGGACTCCTGCCGCATATAGCCCAGTAATTTGTTTGACATGAACAAAGTTTGCGTATTAGTGCACTGTGTCATTGATTGGTAAATGAGTGTGGAAAATTCTGTTTTGATTTTGCAAGGTTAGATCAAGAGAATCACTGGCATTACTGCATTCCGGAAAACTATTACTCTCAATTCAAATAAAGATTTGCTCTTAAAATATTACCAAATTCCTTAGAACTGTTATTCCAATGTACAAGAATTAGTAGACACTTGAATGTGGATGACTTCAATTATCATGAACTACTAAATTGCAATTTGCATTCAGATTGCAGCAAGAAAGGTGGTCATGGCTGCTGCTCTGCAGACAAGTCTTCCAGAAATGTAAGAGCTTGGCTAGGAGAATTTAGTACCTGATCATCCTCCGACGCAGAAAAAAATGGCTTCTTCCCTACCAGTTCTGAAGCTCTCTTTGCGCATCCGGAATCACGAGGGCTCTCAGTGTTGCATCTCAAAGCTTTGATCTTTGGAAGAATTGCAGCAAGCTTCATGATCGATTCAGGAGAAGTTTGAGTAGGCGACAGTGAGCTCGCTACGACATCCAAATCATCTGATTTTTGTGAATTCAACTTCATTTGATCCTCCAATTCATATCCTTGGCTTCTCTTATTCGTCGGCGGCGTCCACCTGCTTAATTCAGGTAACGACCATTTCCCACGCTTGTTCCCTTGTTTCTCACTGGTCGTCCCGGTGCCGGATGAATTGTAGCGGCTGGGAACAACTCTCGCTTTAGCGGCCTTTGATGGCCTTTTACAAGAAGCAGAGTTCTTGTTATCTTGGAAGAGAGCTTTAGGCTTAATTGTTGCTTTGCCAGTTTCCATTGTTACTGCTTTCTTGGCACTTACGGATGGCTTCTGAGATGCAGGACCGATGCTTGCACTGCGCTTTGGTTGGTTATCCAATTTGACCGCCGTATGTTCTTGGGGATTATTCTGCCGGCGAGACCGGGCACCGGCGACTATCTCAGCAGGCCCGAGACTGACAGCCCTCCGCCTGTTGCTAGGATTACCGGGCGTCGCCGCCGCCGTCTTCTTTGCATCAGGTGTCATCTTTCTGGCGGTGGCCGGCTGCTGAGATTTAGGGTTCGTGTTGATCGCTTTTTTCGTTTCCTTATCTTCTTCAACGTTCTCCAGCTTCCCTAGATCCAGTAGGGTTCCATTAGCCTTCGCAATCGGCTCCTCGGTCTTCTTCTTCAAGGCCGAGGGCCAGAGATTCTTCGCCGGGCTCGGTCTCGGGTTCATAGACCTCGCCGGTGTAGCAAGGATCTCCAAGGGCCCCAAACTCACCCCTCTGCGCCGGTTCCTGGTGCTCGCCGGCGTTGCCTCCATCTCCCGATCCATCCTCTTCAAAGCGGGCGTACACGGATCCATGAACTTGGCCGGCACGATCCTCCCGCGCGGCCGCCCTTTCGCGTCCCGATCTGCCTTCTTGGCCCGGAGCGCCTCCAGCCTCGAACTCAGCCGTGCGATCATCTCCTCGATCCTCACGATCTCGTCATCGAGCGGGATCTCCTCGACCTCGGCGAAAGCAACCCGGGAGGCTGCCTTCTTGGGCAGTGCGGCGTCGAGGAGGGGCTCGATGGCCTCGGGGCCGCGGTTCTCCTTGCAAGGGTCGAGATCCAGCGAACCGGAAGCGTTCGTCGAAACCTCCCGGAGAGGTGGAGCAGGAGTAGGAGCAGGAGCCGACGAGATCTTGGAAGCGGAGCTGCCGTCCTCGAAGGCGGCATTGTCCCAAATCTGAAGGCTCATCATCTTCTTCTTCTTCGTTCGTTTCGATGGGTAGAAATTGTGTGAGATCTCTCGGAGGAGAAAGCAGCGAAGTTCAAGAGAGAGTGATTTTCCGACCGTTGGAGGAGGGAAGGCCAGAGGGAAAGTAGACGTTGGAGGACGGAGATGGAACAGAGGCCGTTGGATTAGGAGTGGAACAACTGCTGACGCTCCGATATGACTGGATTAAGCAATGAACGATGGGGAGCTGCTGGAGCCATTTTTGAGGAGCCCACCATTGGAGTAATCAAGCGCGTGCTTCTTAACTTTTTAGACAAGTTAAAAAAATTACAAAGAACTAAAACGTGTACTTTTTTAAAAAAAAATTAAAAACAATATTTTTTTTTCATCTTTACATTATTTTTATATCTTAATTATTATAACATATCAAAATAATTGTTTAATCTAATTTAATTAAAAATATTATATAAAAAGAATTTTTATATAAATTTTTATTTTTTATTAATTTAGTCAAAATTGATTAAATTTTTAAAATTGCTATATCAAAATATTTTTAAAATAAAAAATATATTGATTTAATTTTTTTAAAGTAAAGGACACTTTTTGAAAAAGATAATTAGGAGCACCTTTTAATTTTTACCTTAAAAAAATAAATTTTTGACAAGAATTTAATCAAAGAATATTTATTTTTATTTGTTCTATGAAGAAAAAAAGTCAACCATTCAAGAATGAAGTTTCTTTTTTGCAGAAAAAAAAATGCTGAATCATAGATAAATATGATAGAGATAGCAAAGAACAACGAGTGATTGAACAGATAACCACAGTGAATTAATAGAAAAACTAGTCAACCATGAGAAGATCCACAGTGTTGTTTTGCCAAAAGAAAAAGATGAAGTTCTGCTAAAGAAAGAATGGAGTCTACATACACACAGAAAACACAGAAATAGAAATGCAAACATTTTGACCTTCCCACTCAAAAATAGTTTATTTCTTGACAGGTAAAAGTACCATTATATACAATGATATAGTCAAACACAACAAACACTTCCAGAGGTTCATAGCATCATAAGTACACTATTCCTGCCAACTGAATTCAGGTAAATTCATCACTGTCCTGAAAAATTAAGGAGAGCAATATGGTAAGTTGTTTTTTTTCCTTACATACCGATCATGCAATCGCAAGAAGAGGAAGGAGATACCACAAATTTACACTGAATCGACCCCCCCTTCAACCTGCTGCCGAGCAAGATATCTTTCTCTTCTTTCTTTCTGAAAACAAAAAAGAAAGGGAGCTGACTGTGAATTTGTTCCTGCAGGAGGAGAACATGAGGAGGCATTATGAAGCGGATAGAGAGGAAAATGAGTGTACCCATTCGTCGATGACCAGTCCTTCGCCAACAATGCGGGGGCCCGTGTCTTCAGGAGGCCTCTTGCGTGCCTCTACCGCTGCTTCAGCCTCAGCGAGTTGCTTCTTCAGCTTATCCAATTGCTTCAGCAGAAGCAGTGTGTACAGGGTATGCAATTTAGTAGTTAATGGGTGAAAACAGAAGTGTTGAAGCGAGATTCGGTCATTCCGACTTACAGGGCAAGGGCGTTCTGGGTCCAAAAAAACAACATGGAGAATTCGCTCTACAGAAACTTGATCCTTCTGTTCATCAAACTATTTAAAAGACACAAATATCATTTTAGTTTCAAATTCATATATACATTATGCATAGATGAACTTGGTAATATGAATTGATAAATAAACTAAAAGTGGTTTAAGTAAATTTTTCTCAACGATATTCGTTATTCTTTCCATTTTGTTCTAAGCGAAAAGAAGGCAAAATTGCCTGCCCCAAGAGGCATATGAAAGTTATGCATTTACAGTGTGAAAAGAAATTATAGAAAAAGTATAGATAGAAGACACTTCCAAGGGAGAGTTTTGTGGTTGTTCAGAAAATGGATTGATGTCCCGCGGCCAACTAATGGAGTGGAAGGGAGAGAATTGTCGATAAGGGAAGATAAAAAGTATTTGCAGTATGAACTGTGGAGTTTGGAACAATCAACCCCATACAATCCTAGCAGTCACATTCATATGCTCCATGAAGTCAGTTGGAATGTGGCCACTCGAAAACAAAGCTGTATGTGGAGTCTTATCTTTAGCTCCGAAGAATTGTTGCACTCTGACGTCCCTTAGCTAACATTACTGCCAATCCTCCTCGAACTAACATACAGTAGGTGGAAGAGCCTATGTTCCATGTTGGCTGTCCAACAAAGACGGACTCTGAAGGCTGAGGCAACATCGATCGAAGTAGTCCCCCTTTATGTGGAGGACAAAGTATATGATAAGAAAGAGCATTCATTTACCAACCTTTCAAAAAATAAATAAATAAAAGACAACAAATTATGCCTATAAGGAAATTACAGAAAGAAAACATGATGTCAATCATAGGGATATGGACTTCTATTGATGTTTCTGGTGTATGAGTCTATCGAGTGGATACATGACACCACCCTCCTGCAACATTAATCTACACAGAAATCAAGTATTGCCCGCTAAAATTGTAGACAAGAAAGAATCCTTTTTTGGCATAGATGATCGATGGAGGATTGAAGCTTGCAACACTTGTGATATTTAAGGGAGAATTGTATAGCTAGAAGTGGAATGTTGAACTATGTCCATAGATTTTCCCAAGTTTATTCCTAATGTGAGCCAATTTGGAAGACTCTAAAAGGGATGTTCGTGTTCAAGTTGAAATCATATGAGCTTGCTCACTGATAATCAAGTTAATCTAAGCAAAGCTGAATGACTAGATTAAAGACGATGTTCCAATCATGTTAAAAGAAAAATGTAAACAACACACTTACTAGCTCTGGAACATATTCCATTGAGCCATTCACTTTCAAACTGACAATCTTGAACTTAACTTTGCTCTTTTGATCCATTGGCTTCTCATTGTTCTCTGGCTGTTCAACAAACTTAAAAACTGCCACAGATATGAGAATAGATCAGAATACTCCAAATATCTCTGATATATCTGAACTGTTCGCTGCCTATAATTTACCGGTAGCTATAATACTTTCGCCCGGGGAGAGAATACCACCAGGAGGACGCATGAAACAGCTCTTTGGCGCGGTTGTTTGAAACTAAATCAACCCAAAACAAAAATCAGACAACCCCAATGAAAGTTGATACTTCAAATAGAAGAAACACTAAATGTTCAAGAAACTATTGCCTAACAAAAATCAACGATCGTGACTGCATATGCTGAAGCTTGTCTATTTTACTTTATTATAGGTAAATAAAAAATAGAAAAGAGGCATAAACAAGACCAAATTAGTGCTCGAACCTTAAATGCCACATATGATTTGCCAGTGTTCTTTATCCTCACTGCACTTCTGACCTGCTTTCCAGGTTCATCTTCAAAAATAGATCATGTAGGTAAAAGTTAGTACCAGGGACACTTACGATAAAGAAACTTTTTGGAAAACAAACTAGAGAGAAGGAAATTACGAAATTCACAAGATTTTAACAATATCCCTTGGGAAAGGATTAGGATATCATTTAGAAGAGCTAAATCCAAAAAGAGTTGCATAGACTAAAATGCACAGTGATAGAAGGTGTTAAGCGTCAAAATCAACTCGATAAAGAATATTAGTGCCCCAATCCGCTTAGATGACCAAAATGCTTAAATCATGGCGGACTAAGTTGTGATGTTACACACTCCATCCTTAACACAAAATAAATAGATAAAAGTGTTGCATAGATTAAAATGCACAATGATAGAAGGTGTTGAGTGTCAAAATTCGCTTAGATGACCAAAATGATTAAATCATGGTGGACTAAATTAAGGTGCTTAGATGAGAGAACTAGCCAAACAACTATCAATCCAAAATGCTTAATTCCAAGTTAATAATAGTTAAGTAATTTAATCTTACAAAGCTTCTATATTTCCATTAGCCAATTCACCATGTGGAACTGAATTAGGGTATTACAGTTAGTAAGAGGTATGAAGGTCCACAAAAGCAAAAAAGCTTGAGCTATGAAAGTCAACCATCAAAAGCAGGCATACTTCTCATAGCTCGCATGAAGTCAGCTTAGCAGCTGTGTTGTGAGACCACCAAACCGAATTGTTAATCTCCGGCGAGTGCCAGTAAACGAAGTTCATTACGAGAAAGAAGAGCACAAACAAAAGGGGAAATCCTGCGAAGCCCTAAATTGGACATCAGAAAAATAGAAAAAGATCCGTCCTTTATGGTATTTGTCAACCAGATTCCAATTTAGCATGAAAAAGTGCCGGCAAAGGCAAGCAATTTCAACCGCTAGGAGAAAGGACTTACATGGGAAATAGAGCTTGGAGGCCGGATCAAGCCGCAGGCGGCGCCTGACGGGAAGCAGCGACCTGACCACCGCCGAGACCGAGCTCGCGCCGCCAGGGTTCCGCCTGGGTCCGCCTTCCGCCTGCCCCCCACCCGACGAGCGGGGGTGCCGGTTCTGCGTCAGGCTAAGCGTGGCCGACGAATTGGACGACGAGGACCCACCGACCGCTCCCCCACCTCGGCCGCCGCCACCTCCTCCACCAGCGCCGCCAAAGAAAGGCAAGTGGCAGAGCCCCCAGCCCTTGCCGTCGTCCCTGTCGCTCCCGAGCTCGAGGTTAGGGATCGCCATGGGCAGCGACTGTCCCTCACCTCATGGAGTTCCAGTTGGCGCCTGGTGGTGCTGGAGTCTTTCGAGCTGGAGAGAGAAAGAAGTGATTAAAGAAGATTGGTGGGTGGGCGGGTGAGTTGTTGGGTGGGACGGGAGCTTGAGAATAATTTCGGGTTCTTCCTCAGCCTCTCTGCCTGTTCCACTATCAATGTCTCTGTATATACACACACACATCCACCAGCCCAAAAAAGAACATAAATAGAAATTATATATTTGAAGATGAGGTAGGCAACAAGGCAATAATAGAAGAAATTAAAAACATTTTATTTAAAGATTAATCAAGTTATAAAATTTGGAAATTTGATATAAAAAAAACACAATGGTAAAGCTGCAATTGACAAAAAAATATATCATTATAGTATTGAATTTTAAAAATTAACATTACTATAATGTTACAAAAAAATTTAAAATCAATACTATAATAATATTGTTCTTTAAAAATTAATATTATAATAATATTTGTTATTAAAAATTAGTATTATAATAATATTGTTCTTTACATGATATTAGTTGATGAGAGGAGTAAAATATAAAAAAAAAACAAATATAACTACAGGAAATTCGAAAGTTGTATGTCTTTTAAAATTCCACGACTTTAGATGCTAGCTCAAGTGTGGATGAAAAATTTTATGAGATCGAATTAATTATTTCAAAATTAATTAATAAGATTAATTAAATATTTTTTTTCAAGTGTGGATGATAAAATTAGAATTCTTCAAAATTGATGGCGGCGTGAAAGGGATTATAGAGAGAGAGAGAGAGATTTGGCCGGTTACCATTATAAAGAGTTTTGTGAGGTACAAGTGTGTGTTTGTTAATGGCGATGGGTTAGGCTGGAATTAGATGGGATCAGATGGGGACTTGCTGCGACTGCGACTTATCAAGGCCGATTTAATTAAAATAATTAATATATATATATTTTTTTTAAAAAATAAACTTTAAAATTATCTGAACTGAATTTTCAAATTAATTCGGTCGGATTAGATTAAATTTTTGCTATCTCTATCACATCCTAATTCACTTTTGGGGAGTTTGGTTAGGGGGATTGAGTAGACCGAATGAGTCTATCAGATTGGGTTAGTGGTGCTAAAATTAGAGACGGATCTTGACTCTAGTCTAACTCAATTTTTTTATTTATTATTTATTGTAAAAAAATGTTTATATATATAAAAAATCATTATTAAACTATTTAGGTCTTTTGAGTCTCAGCTAGTTTTGATTTGAGACGTTGAAAATGTGAATAAAAAATAAATGAAAAATATCTCTAACTAAAATATGAAATAATTACATATTGAAATTTTTTAAATAAGTTTTTATTGAATCAAACTGTTACAATGATGTAATATTATGAAATAGTCTTGCAAGAGATTACAAATCTAAGCCTTATTTTACATAAAACTAGACTCATTTCTTCAACTAACAATTGATTTTTGTATATAACAATTAGAGAGACGAGTAAGAATACAAAAATTAAATTCTAGTTGTGGTCCATTATAAATTTTTTTTTTTTGATAGAATGATAAATTTAAAAATATTAATTAATTTGAATAATTAAATATTTAAATTTTAAAAAAAATGACTCCGAAATCCGTTATTATGATTTATGAGTGTCCATCAACGTGCCCGATGGACCGGATCAGATTCAGCCACAAGTCCAACTCGATCCGGTTTGATTTCGGTCGGTTCGGGTACCAACATCGGCTGAGCTTTGCAACCCGACTCACATCACGAACGTTCTCACGAGGAGCAAATCCGCTTTCTTACTGCGCCACGCCATCCTATCGTGAGATATGCCGTTACTTGAGTCGCGACTCGACGTGTTGCCTTATCCGCCTGCTGCAATCGCACGGACGCTCGCGCATAAATAATGAAAAGGGTAAAGCTGGAGGAAACTAGAGGTCAGCGCAAGAGATGGGCGGAGGAGCGATGAGAACCGCCGCGAAGACCGCGGCCCTAGGTGGCTACCGCACGATCGGGCCGTTGGCTGGCCGTGCGGCGGTGGCGGTCGGACGGCGGGCTCACCATCCTTCCAGCGCAACCGCCTCCACCGAGGCACCGCCGGCCTTCTCCATTTCCGCGTCCGAGAAGGGGCCGCAGGACGCGGCTATTCTGTCCGCCGCCCAGATTCCGTCATGGGAGATCGATGATTGGGAGTTCGCTGGGTGGACGGAGAACGAGGAGGTCGCGCTCCGCGATTCGTTGCATCCGCCCCCTAGGGTCGTCTTCGGGCCCGTGCCGACGCTGGAGGAGGCCAAGGAGGCGACCGCCGATCTCGAAGATGCTGTAAAGGAGTAAGATTCCCGAACAGTCCATTTATGATTTTTTTTGGAAGGAATTTTGCTTCCGTTCACCTTGATTTCGTGTGTCTAGAGAATGGATGTGATGGGGGTAAGGGTTAAACATCCGTAGATCTACTTTCTATTGTTGATGTATCTCTTCGTCATATTACGTATCAGGAACATTCAAGAGAAACCCCTAGGGTTTGGCTCTTGGATTTGTGACCTCTTATGATCACTCGGTTGATTTCAGTATTAGGTTTCATTCACGAAGCAACATATTTGCTCGTATCGATGAGATTATGAGAAGATTGCCATTCAATTCATATATAGTCCGCTAATTGATTTTTGTTTGGCAGAATGTACTTTTCTTCAACTTCGAATCATTCTCCCATAGGAGTTCCACATGAATCTACCAAGCTTGAAGCTTCAGCAATCGTTCTTCCATCGATTCCCAAACATGTTGCCCAAACATTTGCGTTGTTGCATGGAAACCCTGAAGTTCAGGTATTTTAAGGAGCAAATTTGCTTGAGCTTGGGGTATGGAATTTACTATCCTTATCTCGATAATTAAACTGCACCATCTACATTTTTGATGAGGCCTCTTCCCTGCTCAACCATTTTCTACAAGATATCTCAGCTTTAATGCTCGAAATAACATTTGTTCATGACACCTTACTGTATCTTGCATGTAACAATTGAAAATTCCTCTGAATAGGAATAGGCATGGCATGTTTAATACATTCAAGCATAGTTCGTAGGATCATGATCCTATACAAATCGATTTGGGGTCAGGATCAGATTGGTCGGATCGGATCGGTAGGATCGAATTTTTAGGATCTAGGGCCTCTGGGACAAAAAAAAAAGGGCCATAAGATGGCTCAGTTTAAAGGCCAACAAAACAACCCTAACAAAAAATATGTAGAATCGTTGGAACGCAGAATCGTACTGATCCTATACGATCCCACCGATTCTGCTTCGATTCCACTGCAAAAGACGATACCAAATGATTCCCCTGATCGATTTGGTACTTCTAGATTGTACGATCCTATGATCGCGATTCTGCAAACTATGCATTCAAGTATGTTGCAATTTACTTCCATGTTTCTTTCCTCCAGGATGTTGTTGCTTCCATTGCCTCCGACAAGAATGTTTGGGATGCTGTTCTGAAAAACCCCAAAGTTACTGAATTCTACAAGACACACAAGTCAAGTGCGTAGGCACATACATACGTTCCTCCCTCAGTATCCTCCGACTTGAAATATTTAAACACTTTTTAATCCAGTTTCTTCTGCAGTTGCTGCCCCTCCATCTGAATCCTGCATCGAAACTGAACTACTGCCTGTCGCCGATGAAGGTTGTGAATCATCTACTGCCGAATCGACTCAAAGCTCACCGTTCGCTGATTTCATGTTTATGGTGAAAGACAAAGTCACACAAGTAGTGGGCAACATCTCCGACTTCCTTCAGGACTTCTTTGAGCCATCAGCTGAAACTTCCAGCGCAAAGAGAAGTAGCCCTGAGAATGATAAACCACTCGTCGACTTCACTTTGGGAGCTTCTCTCATGGCTCTAGCAGTCACAACCATATTGGTTATCTTGTTCAAGAGAGCATAGCCTGACACTTCTATGCGCTCGACGATGTATATGGTTGTTGTCATAAACTGTTCTCTTCTTAAGTACTAAAACAACAAACAGGTTTGTGGTATTTCTGTGGTTTAACCTCTATGGACAGTATTTATATCAACTTATATTTGAGTTTCTCAAGCTGTTATTATTGTTATTTTTGGTTGAATTGTCCGAAATTCTATTCATTTTTAGTAGGAAAAATTACATTAATTTTTTAAAGAGGTAAAATTCAAGAATGATTATTAATATTGTAAATAATTGATACATTTCTATAATGATTAAAGGAAAACAACAAATCAAGAGCCTACTCCTCTGAATTCACGCGTAGGCTCTCCACGTTACTGCGTAGTTTGCATTAATATATGGATTGATGACATTAATAACGTTACTGTGTAGTTTGCATTAATATATGGATTGATCATTAATATATGAAGTAATTTAAAAGTTAAATTTTAATTAGTAATTGGGTTTTTGTTCTCTTTTATGTATTAGTTATTGTTCAAGTTAATAGTTATTATAATTTATTTTTTTCGTATTAATCTTGAGACGAACGGATGAAGACGTTGAAAATGAACGTTTCATCTTTTTACCACCAAACGTAATTTACAACATTCACGTTGGGAGGGTGAAGGTGCGAAATTTTTTCCAATTATTTCACAACAAAATTCATCCTTACTACTAAAATGATATATTTAATTAATTCCGAAATGATTAATTTAATTTTATAAAAAAATTTAATCAGAAAGCGTTTGTAATAAGCGGTTAAGAAGTTCAATATTTTTTAATTATACGTCTCATTTTTTTTTATAAATATATTATAATTAAAAATTAAATCATAAATATTTAAATGATAATATAAATATCTTATCACTACGTAATCTCGGGGGTAAATTCATCCTTACTACTCCCTCCGATTAAGTGGAACAATTCGGCTTTCCAAGCCGTTAATTAAACAGTTACGGGTCATATTTTAACTGCGTGTACGGTAGATTCAGTAAAATAATAAATTTAAGAAGGTTGATAATGAACCTCTCTAAGTATTTTTTATTTATATTGATGGTCAAAATTTATTAAGTTAATTATTTTTAAAATTAATCGATTTAAAATTTTAAATATTTAAATTATCAAACAAAAAAAACAATCAGCGATCAACTCCGTACGTTTTCTCATGTAAGCTATGTCACTTGCTGCTATTGTAGTTATATCAATTATAATTTCATAAACTTATCTTAACAACTCCTATAATTGTTATAATTATGATAGTAATATAAAATCATAGCTGAAGAATTTATTCTATTCATACAATTAATCCACTAGTTTATAATTTAATATGTATAATAAAAAACAATAATATTAAATAGTATATCTAAAATAGTTGTGTTACATTAAGGTTATGTTTGGTTTAAAATTATTATATATAATCTTGATTATATTACATATAATTTTAGTTAAGACGAATGAAATATAATATGATGTTGTTTAATTTAATTTAGATAATATAATAAAAATTTATTTGTTTAGAGATTTTAATATATAATCTAATGTAATATTTCATTGTATTATTCTTGATTAATCTTAAGTGATATTATATGTTTATTTAAATTAAAAATAGAAAAAAATAATGATATTATATGCTTGTCTATAGTCTCGATTTAAATGCTGAGAATTATACGAGTGATCGGATCGACGATTATATTTATTTAATTTTTAAAATTTGAAAATTGAAAAAATATATAATAATAATGATATTATTAATATTAATAATGATATATATATATATATAGTTTTGATATCCTGCACCCCTTAAATGTACAATCGTGGGCGACAGTCAACGTGGACACCTGACGTGTACAACACCTCCGCGTTTCTCCGTTCTCTCTTCTTCGCGCGGGAGAAATTTCGTCCCGATCTTCTAGATTTGATTGAGTAAAAACTTCAAATCTCCCTGTACATCTTCCTCTCCTCAGTTTCCCCTACACCGTAAACCCTAATTCCATCCCCTTTCGTCGTCGCCTCTCCCTCAGTCCCTGCCTGCCGACGATCATTGTCACGGCATCGTGCTCGTATTCCCTTGATTTCGACGCTTCTTCCCTTACTCCCTGCTGTCGCGCCCCCTCCGTCGTCACCTCT
>JBBUKS010210334.1:0-22900 GCA_038050645.1 Hedychium gardnerianum
TAATAAAACTTAGGTTTAGGTTTATTAACCTTGGTTAACTAAATTCAACTTTAGCTTGATTAACCCAATCAACTCCTCATTAATTTGTTATATCCAACTTAGCTCCGTTTAATTTTTAGAAAATTTCCAAAAATGTCCATAAATTTTTTTAATCTTATTCCCCGATCAGCACGCATTATTTTTAATTATTTTATTTGTCGTATTTAACAATTAGTGTAGTGAGATCATGTCCCAATAGGAACAAACCTTAGGCGTTGATCCAACTGAAGAAATCTACGAAGGTTTCTAAGTTGAGATCAAGACAATTTGAACTATCATATTCATGTATACTTATATTTGGTCTAACCTTTGTTTTGCAAGACTACTATTATTATATTTCTTGTGATAAATTTTTTTTGTAGATAAAATAAAGTTCGAATTTAACTTAGGTCCGGTCGATCAAACGGGCGGTTCCATCGACCGATCCTACCAGATTACTACAATATTGAATAGAGGTTGCAAACTTGGAAAAGCATGGAATTAGTTCACTGATCCAGGGGATCAGTCGATCAATCAAATGCAGGGATCAATCGACTGATTAGCTAGATCAGTCGACCGATAAGCCATAATTTTCATGATCTAATGGATTGGATCAGACCAAAGAAGGAAGGTCGCGGGGTTCAATCGACTGATTGGAGGATCAGTCGATCAAAAGGATCAATCGACTGATAGGTTTTTCAATCGACTGAACACAACCTATAAAAGAAGCCCTCAGGGTTCGAGCCGATCAACACTTCATTTAGTGCTACCTCTCGCCTCTGTTGCTGCTCTTAGTTCAAGCTATTCTACTGCAATGCCGAGAGGCTCTCCGACACTCAAGCTTCATCTCTCTGACACTCACGCTTCATCTCCCATCTCCTATGTCGGTAAAACTTTATTTTATATTGGCACTTTCATTGGAAGATAGTAAGGTTGTTACTATCTTCCTTACATTTTGTATGACTTTTGCTTCATCTCCGAAAGTTTTCAGAGAGAAGAAAGATAGTGGATTAACCCAATGATACGATCCAAAGGGTCATGGATTCTTGTAGTAGGAGTCAGCTGGGATCCGAACCAAGTAAAATCGAACGAGTACTTTCCTCTCTTTTTATTCCGTTGCTAATGCTTTAATTTGATTTTACAATTAGGATAAAAAGAAAATATTTTCGGATAAGATTCACATCCCCCCTCTCTCATCTTCATGATCCAACAGATGGGATTAAGAAGAGAGTAGGGAGAGGGGAGGCTGACGAGTGGGATTACGAAAGGAATTAGGGATTTTAATTTTTAAACTCCTTCGGTTCAATTTAATCGGTTTAATAGATTTTAGATTTTTAAAATTGAAACTGAACCCATTAAACCAAAATAACTAATATTATTTTTTTAAAAAATAAAATTTTGAATTAACCAAACCAAATTTGTAATTTTGGTTGGTTCGATCGGTTAATTCGGTTTAACTAATTTTTTGCTCACCCCTGACTCCAGATTCCAACAACCATCCCTCACTCCTTTCTTCATTTCCAGCATAAGATTCAACCAAAAACAACCCCTTTTCTTTCTTCTTCCTATTTCTCGAGGAACAAGGGTAGCTTCAAAAGAAGTTGCAATGTATATATTTTCATTTAATCAATTTAGGAATGGGGAATATGATGAGAAAGCGAGATGGACACTAGAGGATTTTAGCGCATGGGGAGGAGCAACAGACTAAACACATGAAAATGATGGACCTACTTAGATCCTAACATATAAGCCAACACCCTCCTTCTAATGATTAGAAATTTTGTTATATGGATTTTGATTGATATTTGACTTAGATATTGAATTGTATGATTTTACTTGATGTTGACTTTGGGTACTTGTTTTTAATTATGCATGTTCTACTTTACTTATCCATTTTATCTACTTTGTTATGCTTAAGTGTTTATCATGCTTGTTTAATTTTTTTCTCAAATATGATGTCTCATTTATGATATCTCATTTAGATATTTAGTATTCCTTTATGCATTGATGTTTAAACATGCTTGTTTAAAAATTGAAGACCATAACTTTCTTAAGTGCTTAACATGCTTGTTTAAACTCTGAACGAGCTTCAATTTGATATATTGTGCGTCTCATTGTTGCTAGTATTCGTGTTGCTAATCTTAAGAATCTAGCAACAACATGTTGTTGATCTTAAGAACCAGCAACAACGTGTTGTTGCTCTTAAGAAACCAGCAACAACATGTTGTTGATATTAAGAAACCAGCAACAACGTGTTGCTAACTTAAAGTTTGATAGATATATTGTGTGTCTCGTGGTTCAATCCAAGTCAAAAGTTATGGTTTCTCAAAGTTTAAGTCAACAACAATGTGTTGGTGATCTTCAAAAGACCAGCAACATGTTGTTGCTGGTCTTCGTGTTACTGATCTTAAGAAACCAGCAACAACGTATTGTTGATCTTAAGAAACCAACAATAACGTGTTGCTAATCTTAAGAAACCAACAACAACATGTTGCTGATCTTTAGAAGACCAACAACAACGTGTTGTTGACTTAAATTTTGAGAGATCATAACTTTTGACTCGGATTGAACCACAGGATGCACAATATATCAAATCGAAGATCTTTGAATGAGCTTCAATTTGATATATTGTGTGTCCTATGATTCAATCAGAATAAAAAATTATAGTCTCTCAAAGTGTAAGTCAGCAACAACGTATTAATGATCTTTAGAAGACCAGTAACATGTTGTTGCTAGTCTCCTTGTTGCTGACCTTAAGAAACCAACAACAACGTATTGCTGCTTTTAAGAAACCAGCAATAACGTATTGTTGATCTTCAGAAGACCATCAACATGTTGTTGCTAATTTTCATGTTACTGATCTTAAGAAGCTAGCAACAATGTGTTGCTGATATTAAGAAACCAGCAATAATATGTTGTTGATCTTCAGAAGACCAATGACAACGTATTGCTGACTTAAATTTTGAGAGACCATAACTTTTGACTCAAATTGAACCATGAGACACATAATATATCAAATCAAAAATCGTTGAATGAGCTTCGATTTGATATATTATGCATCCTATGATTTAATCCAAGTCAAAAGTTATGGTTTCTCAAAGTTTAAGTCAACAACAACGTGTTAGTGATCTTCAGAAGACCAACAACACCTTGTTGCTAGTCTTCGTGGTGCTAATCTTAAGAAACCAGCAATAATATGTTGCTGATATTAAGATACCAGCAACAATGTGTTATTGATCTTTAAAAGACCAGAAACATGTTGCTGACTTAAACTTTAAGAGACCATAACTTTTGACTCAAATTGAACCATGAGACGCATAATATATCAAATCAAAAATCTTTGAATGAGCTTCGATTTGATATATTATGCATCCTATAGTTTAATCCGAGTCAAAAGTTATGGTTTCTCAAAGTTTAAGTCAACAATAACGTGTTGGTGATCTTCAGAAGACCAACAACACCTTGTTGCTAGTCTTCGTGGTGCTAATCTTAAGAAACCAGCAATAATGTGTTGCTGATATTAAGATACCAACAACAACGTGTTATTGATCTTTAGAAGACCAGAAACAATGTGTTGCTGACTTAAACTTTAAGAGACCATAACTTTTGACTCGGATTGACCCATGAGACGTACAATATATCAAATCGAAGATCTCTGATCAAGCTTTAATTTGATTTATTGTGCGTCCATAGTTCAATCTCAATCAAAAGTTATGGTCTCTCAAAATTTAAGTCAACAACAACGTATTGCTAATCTTCAACACGTTATTGCTGGGTTTTAAGATCAACAACACGTTGCTCGTTTTTTAAGATTAGTAAAACATTGTTGCTAGTTTCTTAAGATTAGTAACACGAAGACTAGCAATAATTATCATAAGATCATAAGTTATAGTCTCTCAAACAAATAATTGTCATACTATAAAAAACATCAATTTACAACTGTCTTACCATAAAATTACAATAATAAGAGCAACAATAGTTTTATTGAGTTTTACAATAACAACACACATTACAACAATAACACACATGAAGAGAACAATAATTTAGACAATGCAACAATTAACAGTATATATCAATATCAATTATGTAGACAACAACAACAACAATAAAATATCATGAATATTCTTTTTTGAGATTGTTATGTACCGCAAGTGCACGTCAACGTCGTCAGTAATATAAAAGATTATCGTATCCACAGGGACTATTGATTAAACACTAGTGATTTCACAAAGTAAGTTATCTAGATGGTCGAAAGTTGGTTGAACGCAAAAGAGCTAAGAGATAGTGTGAGAGAGAGGAAGAGAGAGCAAGAGAGAGAGGGAGAGAAAGAGTTGAGAGTGTGAGAGAGAAGGAAGTTGGTTTGGGAGGAATGGTTATAGGATTTCAGTTTCACTATGATGCTAGTTAATGTCCCTATAATATGTTCATCTCCTTATTCTCCACACTTACTCCTATGTAGCAAGGGTTGTCCCTATGCCGAGGTCTTTTAACTCTAGAAAGTGAGTAACTGTCGATGCTCTTTGTCACTAAGGGCATAATAGTTCAATTGAATGAGAATCCTTTGTCACTGAAGATCTCTTGATTAGCAACCACATAGAGGAAAATCCCTTACATCTACATGCATTACTTACATGCACATTTCGTCAAGCATGTACAATGCACAACACACATCGAGCAAGAAGTAAACATCTCATAGAAATAAGGAAATTGACATATACATAGTTCATACATCAATCATATATCATATATACTACTTAACCCTAGAAATGAGAGATATACTCCATGAAGAAGGGAATACAACCAAGAGACAATAAATAAAGCATTCTTACAATCCAAAGAATAGTAGAGAGGAAGAAATGCTTATCAATATATTGCCGGTCTTCTTGGGTGAGTCTCCTTGCTTCGGATGTGGACGGAACATCGATGAGGATGGAGATGGAAGCTTTAAGGTTTCACCCTAAGTGGAGAACCCTTACCTAATGAGAGAAACAAATTCCCAAACCAAAGATGATTCAAGCAAGGGTTTGCTAGACCCTTTTATACCTCCCCCAAATGGTCAGATCTGGCAGATTTATTGGGTTCCGCCAAAATAGGTTTTTCACCTATTAGATCACCTTATCTCGAGTTGAAGTCTAAACAAAAATTGTATTCCTTGAAATTAACTGCAATTTAAGAGTTTAATCGGCTCGAAACTCTAAATTAGCTGAAAGTTATGATGGTTCAAAGTTTGGTTTGCAAGTCTGTGTGGATGAACATGCTTGGGAGGAATGACCGTGCCTTTTAGAGTGGCCTAGATTTTATTATCTTCTGTTTCACTTTGAAAACAAGTTGTAGATCTTGAAGTTATATACATTTTGGCATTTGAATCAGATCTAAACTCTAACCGTGTCAAAAGTTATGCTCATTTTACTTTTGGTCTGCAGGCTGCCCAGAATCCGACACGGCCGTGTGATTCACACGACACGACTATGTAAAATCTCTAGATCTGGAACATGACCATGCCTTTTAGGCACAACCCCTGGATGAGAAGAAAGCATAGCCATTCCTGGGTGGCGTGACCATGTGTCGAGAAAGCACGAATAACAAGGCACGATCGTGCTTTTTGGGCATGACCCTGTGTGAGGTCTCACATGGTCGTGCCTGGATGGTGCAACCATGCTGGGGCTGAGGCACGGCTGTGCCTAGGGGGCATGACCATGGCCTTAGCCCTAGCTTCTCTACTTCTTGCTCTGCTTTTCGCTCTGCTTTCTACTAAGTTATCCATTTAAGCTTCGTTTTGCTCCAAAACGTATCCTATCAATGAAAATATGCAAAGAGTAGTTCTCCGAACAATAAGAGTAGAAGTATGTCATAATAATGAAATAGGGTGCAATACATGTAAATTATGCTCATGAAATATAAGTAGATGTGTGTCAACCAATGCATAAAAACATATATAATTTACGCACATCACCAAGTGGGTATAAGATGAGTGAAAAGAACGAGACACGACTCACTGTAGCTACTAAAGTGTTCAAAAGTGGTTCTAAATCAATCGTTGACTTTCCAATCAATTGGGGGTCATGATGTACTACTAGGTGTTACTCATGATCTATTCCTAATTAATGGTTAATTATGAATGACCAACATAACCGGGAACCTATAAGGTCACACGCACTACGAGTTTGTCCGAATGACTTAAAATGAGTTTGAGAATTGGATTCTCAGATCGAGATGGACTAAGTATGGTTGGACCAGATGAAGAGTAAATATGAAAGATATTTTGCCGGAATGGAAGCATGGATGAGCCACGTCTTTTGAAGACAAGATGGACTCCTCTTTGGTTTAATTATAAACCAAATTGGTTTGATTTTAATTAAAAGAGGTTTGGTTATTGAACCAAGTGGTTTGGCTTTGAACCAACATGATTTGGTCTTGAACCAAACCATGACTTAATGGTATTGGATCAGGTTGCTATTGGGCTTCAAGCTTGGGAGATGACTTGTTCCCCAAGTCATTAAGAAGAGGTTATAAATACTCTCCCATAGGGAGAGAACATAATGAGAGTTTTGGATTAAACCTAATTGTTAGGTTTTTCCCCAAAAAAAAAAATACTCTTCTCTCCTCCCCTCCCTCTTGTGCCGCTGAACACAACAAGGAGCCAGAGCTCCTTGTGCCACTACTGCCGCCACGCAACCTCACCAGAGAGCAGCCCCTCGGCTGTTCTTCTCCTCCAGGACCAAGGCTATTGGTCGACCGCCACAAACAGCAGCAAGTTGTTGCTGTTCTCTCCCGCATATAGTCGGCTCCTAGCAAGGCCGGCGATGCCATATGGGCTTGTCGCCGGTTGTCCTTGCCACAAGAGGTCCCTCCCGATCTTCGACGCTGCCGTTGACCTCACTATTGGAAACAGCAGGGAGCAAGCTCGATCAACACCCTTCTTCGGCTGTCGTTCATCTCGATTTGTGTCGTCGGGTTGTTTTAGCCGCCAGACATAAATCGAGTTGTGATCCTTCTCTCAGATCGTTCTGTCTCCCTACTTCAGCTAGTACCAAAGAGGAGACATGACTTGTGACTTTTGAAGCTGTCTTGATGATGACTCAGCATAGATATGAATAAAGGTGAGGCTTGATAGCGTCGCTTGGTTGATGTCATTCCCGCTCCACGTGATTTTGCCAGGTTTAACTAGAATAAAAGTTATTTCATAAAATTTTATTATGCAATTATGTTTACACGAATGTATCATATATACGTGTGGTACGTGTGATGTAATAATTAGGTTATTATACCTATTTATTTATGCTTCCACTGCATGTTTACAAAACATGTTTTAGCACGCACCCGCATTAGGCTACCCAACAATTATGCTTATTTCGTATTCTTGCATTTCATATTAAAAGATACGACAAAGTGTTACTATATACTTTTTATTTGTAAGAGGCTTCTCCACCTTCGATTTTTTTTCAGAAGGAGAAGATTAGTGCTTGCCTACTCGTAAGCGATGCACCATCGGATCACATGCCTTGGAGTAGCAGTCCCGAGTGCTATCCTTAAAAGTCTTGGAACAATTTTAGTCGTTCTTTTTTATTTTTTGCAAGAACTTAATGATCCATCAAGAAGGGTATAATACCATTCACCCACCTTTATTCAATGTGTATGATTTCATCTATTGGAAATGGCAAATGGAATACTATCTCAAGACCGAGATAGACATGTGGTTTATAGTAAAGAAAACGTACAATCTACTGATCGACGAATCTGGAGAACCATTAGAATTAGATAAGTCAACCTTTGACATCAAGAGGAGAGCCTAAGTTGATGCCAGAGCCATAAACACCTTACAATGTGGTCTAACCAAGGAGGAACTCCACCGAGTTGGGTCGTTCAACAATGTCAAGGACCTATAGAACAAACTAATTGAACTCCATGAGGGAACCAATGACTCTAAGGTAATGAAAAGAGGCTTGTATTTAAATAGTTTATTCAACTATAAAATGTAGGATGGTGAGTTCGCGAGCCAACTACACGCTAGGATCAAAGACATCCTAAATGGGCTCCTCTCGATTGGGCAACCAATGGAAAATCAGGATATAATAAGGTATGCATTGAAAGCATTCCCTCGAAATTATTTGTGGGCATCTATGGTAGATGCATACAAAGTTTCTAGGGATCTTTCTACAATAAAGTTAGATGAGATTTTTTGTGAATTTGAGTTGCATGAGTAGGCTAACTCGAGTGAAACCGAGAAAGATATTGCCTTAATTGCAAGTCAAACCAAGTACAAGGAGACCAAGTCAAAATCTCGACCGGAACTAAAAAGCAAAGATGAGTCTAATTCAGATGAAGCCAGCGAGGAGTTGACATTAGAGATAGTCAACTTGGTCCAAAAGATGATAAAAAAGAAGGGCTTCACCAAGCGAAAAATCAAGAAGGTGATTCAAGCCAAAGGAAAGCAAACGGGCCTAAACAAAACCATTAAAGCCAAGGTGGAGGTGACTTACTATGAATACAATCAAAAGGGCTATTACAGGTCTGAATGCCCTAACTCAAAAGTGACTTCCTTCAAACAATGATTCTCCATCTGTTTGCACAAAACTCATTCCTCATATTTGCTATCTTGCTAGTTGGAAAGTATTTGTTCAAAAAACATAACTCCATCTCTACCGATATTGTGATGCTTTTCTAGTGAAAGAGAATACTACCAAGCCTTAGCTTTATCTTTTAGAGAGAAAGGGAATCCCCATAGCATTATAGCTTTTGTCGACACACCTTTATAGAACATGGTATTGCAATAATCTAGAAAGTCGTCTATGTGTAGATATGGATCATCTGAGGGTGTTGTGCCTCCAAATTGGTTTTGTTGTATCAAGGCGATTAATGTTGGACTGAACTCAAAAATTTTAGCATGAATTGGAGGCCTGAAGATGCTAGACTTTAGCTTTCTAGAAGTGGGTGTGGCAAAATCACCTAGATGTCTATTACTGTCATCAACACTCATTGTATCTTGCAAAGAAAGAGATGTGAGAAAAGTAAGAGATGAAGTAGTAAAGAAGAAAGTAAGAAATTGCAAAGAAGAAAAGAAATCTAGATTAACCAAATCACTAATCAATCAATATTAATCGAAATAGTCCTCGACAATGATGCCAAAAACTTGATGTGTCAATTTTGCAAGTGCGCGATTGTCGTTAAGTAATAAAATATTGATCCCATGAGACTGTGGATTAAGTTATGATTGAAGTTGTGAAGCTAGTTATCTAGAGAGTCGAAGTTGTTCAAGTTCAAAAAGAGAGAGAGAGAGAGAGTTGTGTGTGAGATACAACAATTGAGAGGTCGAGAGCAAGTGAGTGGTTGAGAGAGAAATCCGGATTTGGGGAAATGATTCTAGAACTTCGGTTTCACTACGATGGTTGTTGACATTCTTAAGTATTGTTTACTTTTCTATCTTTATGTTTATTCACATGTAGGTGGACCTATCTTGAATTACCAATATAGACTTGGGAGAAGTATATCGACATGCCTACTCAAATTTGATACCTCTTTTCAAGGAAACCTAGCTAGTACGATCACTTTCCAAAATGGGGTTCCTGTCACAGATCCCCACAATTCACCTAGATTATTTTTTCTACTTCTTGACATCGAATTGGGGGTATACCTATTATGATTTGTGATAGCCAATGGTGCCCATTCTGGGGAAGATCGTCATCCCCTCGTGGCAAGTCGACATACATTCATGACGATATTGATAGAATGTCCGCTTCTACGGACTGCCCCTGTCACTAGGGTTCCATAGTCCATTTAGATTATCCCCTCTACTTATGACCAACTTTCCATGTCCTATGGCATTAATAGCATAGACAATAAAGTCGGAACAGGGAATACACATGTCATGCAATAGAGAAAGTTAAACAAATACTTGGTTCATACATCATCCTAGAATTTGGAGAACTACTCCATAGAGAAGGAGTTAAAACCAAAAGACATACAAAACTACATTCTACAACTCCAAACTGGAAATAGATAGAAGAGAATACTTGTCCAATTGATGTCAGTGTCTTTAGAAGCATCTATGAGCTCCGATGGTGGATAGATTATTGTGACAGTTGTGGAATGGTTGCTCTAGGGTTCCCTGGAAAGGGAAGAACCCTCCTCCAGGGAAGGGGATAGAGCCCCAAATCCTAGATGACCTAACAAGAGTTTTCTTGATCCTTTTATAGTTTCCCGCTACCTAACTGATTGGGGATTTGCCAAAACAAAGTTTTTGTCCCTTAGACATAGTTTTCTTAGGTTCTACTCTGAACCAAACTTGTAGATCTTGAAATTATCTTCAATTTGATAGGTCATCGAGCACATGGCTCGACCTGATCTAAAAATTATACATGATCAATGTTTAGTCTACTGAACCAGACCGCCTCAGGACAGAATGACACGGCCATGCCTGGGAGGCATGACCTGGCCATGTCTAGCTCTGGTGGAGAGGCATGGTCATGCCAGAGAGGTACAACCAGGTCGTGTTGAGCTTGGGATGAATTTTTAGCTTTCGAATGGGGCACAACTGTGCTTGGGAGACACGACCAACCTGCGTTGGCTTAGGGAGAGGAACACAACCATCTTAGAGAGCCACGGTTGGGCCATGTTGAGCTCAGGATGACTTTGTGGATTCTAGATGGGGCATGACTGTGCCTAGGAGGCACATCTAACCCGTGTGGAGTGATGTTTATCTTTTTTTTGCTCTGTTCTTCATTTAACTTCGACCGTAGGAACACTCCTATGTCATGGGACATGGCCATAGGGTGCTCCTTGCTCCAACTCCACGTTCCAAGGATTTTATGACTCCGTTTTTTCTCTAAAAATGCGTCCTATTAATGAAAACATGCAAAGAGTAGATCTCCGAATGGAAAGAGTAAAAGTAATGAAAATATAAAGAAGATGTACGTATGCAAAATATGTTCATTAAATGACACGAAATGTATGCTAAATAATGCTAAATTCAAGTAAGAAACATGCACATCACTGACTCCAATTGGACTTGTTCGCTAAGCAATCAACACCCAACTGACTCCATTTGGACTTATCTGCCAAGCCTTCAATTCCCAGCTGACTCCACTTGGACTTGTCTCACCTAGTTCCCAACTAAGACTTTCATTCTCGGTTCCTAACCAAGACTTAGTTCCTTCTTGATTCACAATCAGGACTTCAGTTGCCTAGCTCCACTAGGACTTAGCCAGTGCCTTATTCCCAACCAGGACTTCCACCTCCTAGCCTCGTTAGGACTTTAACCATCTGGTTCCCATCTAGGACTTACACCGCCTAGCTTCGCTAGGACATAACCTTTGCTTGGTTCCCAACTAGGACTTTTCCACTTGTCAAGTTTCCTGCACCTACATACTTAACACAACTTTGTTAGATCCTCAACTAGGCTAACTTTAAACTTTGTCATACATCAAAACATAGATTCAATATTGTGCTCCTAGCATTAACAGTGAATAGCGTACTCATATTTTTCATCATTTATTTTTCTAATAAGGTAAATTAAAACAATAAAAAGAAAAACAATGACACCAAATTTTTTACTTGATTCCCAACCCCCAGGGTTAGTACATCCAAGGTCTACACACTCAATGTAAGTCCAATATGTGTATCTCCTTTTTAGAACTCTTTTGGAGGCGAAGAAACCTCTTATATATTTGTAAGTCTCAATCACAAATATGAAATATGAGTAGCTTAAGAAATAAGCAAAAGTAAAAACAAACTCATCATAGATCGATTGGAAATTGTGAGTGTCGCGACACTCCTCCTAGGACTTCCCAAACCACACAAGTGGAGCTTGGAGCACTTTCTGAGCACTTGCATGAAAGTGAATGTTTGTAATAGTTGATGGAAGATGCTGCCTCAATTCCCCTTTTATACAACTCGATCAACACTTCTCTGGTCAACTAGATCTCCCTCCGCTCGCCTAAACTTCCACTGATTCAGCTATAAATTTGATCCTTTTCGAGATAAGTTTTGACCTCATGGTTGACCGTAACACCCTACAATCACCTAGAGCTTAGCTAAAACTTATTCGAGGACCAACTCATTCAGACTCGATCATGTCGACTTTAATCAACCGGACTTTTTGATCGATCAAACTGCCTTCCTATTGATCTGATCCTGAGTTTGATGAATCAGAATAGTTCCCAACTGGTCCCACTTGAGCCTTCATCTAGCTGCTATTTCCTACAAAATAAACAAGTAAACAACAAGTAAAACAAGCAAAACCTAGTACTTGGTTTACCTAACCTACTAGGTTCACTTCTCTAAGATTTCTCTCTTTATCAAGTGTTTAGTTTCCAGCTGACCCACCTTAGACTTAACCTGGTTCCCAATTAGATTTGCCTAGTTCTCAATTAGATTTGCCTAGTTCTCAACTAAGTCTTCCATTGCCTAGCCCCGCTAGAACGTCCATTGTGTGGTTCCCAACCAGGAATTTCACTGCCTGGTTCTCAACTAAGACTTTCACTGCCTGGTTCCCAACCAGGACTTCGACTGCTAAGCCTTCAGCTCCTAGCTGATTCCACTTGGATTTGTTTTCCAAGCCTTCAACTTCCAACTGACTCCACTTGGACTTGTTTGCCAAGCCTTCAGCTACCAACTGACTCCACATGGACTTGATCTACCTAGTCCCCAACTATGATTTTCTTGCTTGGTTCCAAACTAAGACATAGTTTTTCCTGATTCCCAATCATGACTTCAGTTGCCTAGCTCCACTAGTACTTAGCCACTGACCTACCAAGTATTAAGTCCTACATGGACTTCTCACTCATTTCTAAACTTCAAGTCAACCTTGACTTTGCTTGGACTCTTAACTTGATCATGGTTGATTAAGTTATTAGGTCACCATTAACCCAAAATCCCATAAATATATTGGTCAAACGAAACCATCAAAACCCTAGAGACTATTGCACAAATAGAGGTAACATCTCCCTTAGTTGAAAATTTATATGCAATTATTACATGTTTAACTAAAAAATTAGCCAAGTTGAAGGAACAGGTTAAGTCACTTCTTAAGGAGCTAAAAGACCTTAAGGAGATGATTGACCTTAGTCCCTAATAAGTGCAAACCACAAGTGTACGATGTCATAAAGTAATAAAAATATTCTTCCTTTTGAACTATGTGTTGAGTACCAAAATATTCACGAAGCAAATTATCTAGAAGAATCAAAAAGTCATGTCGAAAGCAATCGAGAGAAAATGGTTAGAAAGAAAGTTTGGAAGGTGATTCTAGGGTTTTGATTTTAATATGATGAGTGTTGACTAATGCAATGGTTTTTTATCTCATCATATGATTATGAAGAGATCATGCAAGGTAATCAATGTGTCTATGAGGTAAAGAAAAACACGAAAACACCGATGTGTCTATCCGAATCATAACTCATAAGAATGGACTTAGGCTCTTTGACAAATCACGAAAGCCTTGAGATGGTCTCTCGTCTTCATGGAAGCATGCCAAGGTCGCTTTTAGGGGTGCGCCTATCACGAAAGTTCCATGAACCCTAGACATTACCCTTACTCTTTGATGAGGTCAACTACTTTCGTGGTGGCGGTGCTAGGGTCCGCTTTTAGGGATGCTCCTATCACTAGAGCTCCATGATCCGCTTGATGCTACCGGTCTTCTAAAATATCGATAGTGGAATTTACCTTTACCTTCGTCAATCGCTAAAGGGGGTTTGTTGACTGATATAATTCAGCGGTGGATAGGAAAAGCACTTCTAAAATATCGGGAGTTGAATGATCCATCTCTTATATCACAAATTTAGTAGGAATAATAAAAATCTGTAACCTCTACATTTTGTGCACAATCATCATCCTCCTTGATCTCCTCAAGCTCCTCCAAAGTTTCACTATGCCTCAAAGCATCATAATATTCAACCGGAGTCATGTAGGGTAAGTCCATCTAGATCTCTTGGAGAGGAACTATCAACCTGCAAAGTTTGAGTTTCCAATATCTCAGTAAATTCATCAAGTATACCTTCGAATTCTTGGATCGCGTCTATGGATTCCTCCATTTGTTGCTTAATGAAATTTTCCATAAGAGTTTCCAAGTCAGATTTTGGATCTTGATAAAATTCTAGTGGTGTTGATAATTGTCTTCCTCAACTTGGTCTTGGTAGTTTTTGTAAGAAGAATTTAGAGGATTCATCCAATCATGGTTGTAAGAATATCAATCGTTCTGCATCCATTGGTTGTATATTGTCGGTGGCACTCCATTGTATCACTTGTACTTCATGTAAATGTGCAAATAGTATCGAGTAATTATCAACTATATGATTTCCTGCATCATAAATCTCACAATACTCATTAGAAAAAATTTCAACATAAAATTGATCAAACCCTCGGAAAGCATCCATCTTCATATTTAAGGGAAAGGGAAAATGAAAGGAAAGAAAAAGGAAATAAAGAGAAAATATTTTTTTTATGAAAAGATAAAATAAAAAGGAAAATGAAAAATCACAAAAAAAAGAAAGAGAAAGAGAAAAGGATCTAGATTAACCAAATCACGAATAAGATTCGATATCAACAAATCACAATCCCCGATAACGACAACAAAAACTTGATGAGTGAAAACCACAAGTACACAGTGTCTTCAAGTAATATAAATTTATCATCCACTAGGACTATGTGTTGAGTATCAAAATGTTCATGAAGCAAATTATCTAGAAGAATCGAGAAGTCATGTCGAAAGAGATTGAGAGAAAATGGTAAAAAAGCAAGTTTGAAAGGTGATTCTAGGGTTTCAGTTTCACTATGATGAGTGTTGATGAATGCAATGGTTTTTTTTTTATCTCAACGTATGATTATGAAGGGATATGTCTAAGGAAATCGGTTTATCTATGGGGTAAAGAAAAGCACGAAAACACTGATGTGTCTATTCGAATAGCAACTCATAAGAGTGGATTAGGATAGACTCCTTAGGCTATTTGACAAATTGTGAAAGCCTTGAGATGGTCTCTCATCATTGTGGTAGCGTGTCAGCTCCATGATACTCTAGATGCTACCCCTACTTTTAGTTGGGAACCTTCAAGTTGTTGGATCAAAATAGACGTTAGAGGGGGGGGGGAATCTCGTTCGCTTAAAAACTTTCTTTTCCTTTTCTAAAACCGAATCAAAATAGTAGCAGAATAATAGAAGACAATAACACAGTTCAATTTTTACTTGGTTTGTAGTCCAACGACTACTACTCTAAGGCCCCTGATCCTTGACATCTTCCGAGTGGGCAATATACTAAAGCTCTTCTCTCAGAAATCTTTTGGAGCAAAAGCAAACTCGTACAAAGAATGAGGAGGATAATGACAACACTACTATCTGCTTATATAAATTACAAGTAATGAAAGAGTAAATTGATAGCAAGTATTAGAAGATTTAGCGTCGGTTGTCGGACAGCCTCACAACGTCGTAGTAGTAGTACTTGCACGAACAAAAGCAAACAACAACGAGATTGACGAAGAGTGAATTGATATTGAGCATCGAATCTTGAGGCTTCTTCTATAGGCCTCGATTAGTCGACTAGAAATCATTTAGTCGACTGATCCATATCAGTCGACTAAATCACTATCAGGCGATTGATCTCTGCTCCTTTCCTTGTTTGATTCAATTTGATCTGGTTGATCCTGCAAATTACACTTTTTAAGTAGAATGAACCCTGTTTAGTCGACTAATTCCTACGGTTTCCTTTCCTATATGATCTAATATGATCTTTGATGAGTGTAGATTATAAATATTTTTAAGCATCATTTAGCATATATCTTGTAGTATTTCATGAGCATAATTTGCATTCGCACACCCTATTTCTACTTTATTTCATTACTTTTACTATTTTAGTTCGGAGAAATGCTCTTTACTTGTTTTCATTGATAGGACGCGAATTTGGAGTAAAAACAAAATTTAAAGACATGTTCCAGAGTTCATTCCAACTGCCATGACCGTGGCCAATTTGGAGAGGCTGTGCCAGAGTCCTGATCCTCTCCAGCAGCTGCCATGGGCAGCCCGTGCCATCTAGCACATGTCATGCCCAAGTTTGAAGCCTCTCCAGCGGCCACCAAGGGCAGCCCATGCTAGCCACCAAGGGATATCTATAGCCGAGATTCTTAATAACTCCAGCGCTCACCATAGATATCCCGTGCCAGCTGGCATGGGTCGTGACCAATTCTTAATCATTTCAAGTGTTCTCCATGGGCAACCCATGCCAACCGGCACAGGTCGTGCCCGAACTCAAATTCCTTCAGCGTTTTCCATGGGCGGGTTGTGCCAGCCGACACGACCCGTGTTAGCTGGCACGACCCATGTCATCGCCCGCCAGCAGTCATAGCGCCCGACACGTGGGGTGTTGTGTCAGAGGGCACAGCTCGTGTCGGGCGCTTGGAAATTCAGTATAAAAGGGACTCCGATTTGAAAGGGCATCTTGGACAAGGGTCTCCACCCCCCTTGCTATAAAAAGGGTTTTCCCTTTTGGGAAAACCCTAGAGCCACCATCCAAGGATCCGCAACCATCCGTCTATCGATTGGAGCGTAAAGACCAAAGACACTGACATCATGTCGCTAGCTTTCTCTTCTCCTTTCTTTTGATTTGGAGTTGTAATTGCTTAATTTCATGTCTTTTGATTGTATCTCCATCTCCATGGAGTAGACTCTTTGATTCTAGGATTAGGGAGTAGTCCTATTGATATGTAAACATCTTCTTTGTTTGAATCTATAGAGTTTGCAAGTTTTCTGTTTGATGATATGCTTGTTTATGGTCTGAATCTACTATGCACACATGAACTGAAAGGAGAACCCAATCCTCCAACCCGTAGAAACCCGAGACGTAGAGAGTCGCCTATGAAAGTAGATCGGTATGCCACAAGGAGCAATAGGCTATCATAGAACTTAATGGATTGATTCCAATTCATCACCACGTAGTAAGAGGAGGTAACTCGAGGGTTGTGGGATCATGTGAAAGGGATCTCCTTAGGAAACCAACCCCTCAGCTTTGTCGCTCTGAAAGTAGACAACGAATTAAAATGGATACGCCGATATAGTTCCAAAAGTTCACATCGGATACCATAGGATAATCTACCTACACGAACAACCATTGAGGATTGGAAATCAAACAAGATTAGGTGTTTACAATCATTGTGGTGAAACCAAAATCTTAGAATCACTTTTCTCACATCAAATTCTCCATGATCTCTTTCTCTCTTTTCTCTTTTCTCATTCTCTTCTCTGATTTCTCGCTTTAGTTCTTTCTGTTTAGACAACTCACATACACAATTTGTCTAGACAATCACATTCACTTAGTAAACTAGTACTTAACCACCAGTCCCTAAGAATTGATATTTTATTACTTGATGACACACCGTGCACTTGCGATTTATACCACATCAATTGTCTGCACTTTCCATCTTTATTTGTCGACTGATCCTCTTGATAAGTCGACTGAACCCAATGTTTCCTTCTTTAATGGATTCAAATCTCTTTGTGCTTATCCACCTGGATCAGTCGACTGAACCTCACTATTCAATTGGTTGAACCTCTAAGTCGATGAAAACTTTGCTTTTATACAAAACAAAGTTAGCATAGTAATACAATAATAGTGATCCTGTAAAACAAAGTTAGATAATAATAAGCATCAATGAGTATGATAGTTAGGACTGTCTGATCCCGACTTAGAAACCTCAGTTAGTTTATTCTGTCGGATCAATGCCTAAGGTTAGTCCCTACTGGGACATGACCTCACTATTCTTCTTTTCAAAAGAACCACTCCACTCCAGGAGCTTACCTCAACTTACCCGCCAAACATCTAGTCCTCTAGACTTGTTTGGACTTTAACTACTTAGCATATGATCCTTGACCCCTAGGACTTTCTTCTGACTTGATGTTTGGTCCTCACTAACCCATCAAGTCCATCTTGCTAGATGTCAAGTCTACTAACCCATCTGGACTTCCTGCCTAGTGTCCTTGATCTGTCGAGACTTCCAATGCCTAGTATCTGGTCCAACTAATCTACTAGGACTTTCTTGATTAAGAAACCTGCACTTGATCAATCCATTAAATCATAACAGGACTTAACTTTGATACTTTGATAACATCAAAATATAGGTTCGATTATGGTGCTCCTTGCTCTAACAATCTTCCCATTTTTGATGTCTGACAACCTGGTTCAAAGTTAAGTTAAAAAGTAATAGCTTCTTAAAAAATCACCCTCAAATTAAACTCTACCCCTGAGTTTAACATATCTGAAAATTTTCAAGAATGCTAAAAGTTTTCTAACACTTAACTTTTGATACCTTCTCTCCCCCTTTGACACACATAAAATAAAATGGGATAATTGCATAAATTTTAAAACTAAAATTGAAATTAACAATGCATTTTAAAATTTAATAATGCATTTTCAAAATGATAAAAAATGCATTGTAAAAATATTTTGTACTTAAAACACTTTAAAAAATATGTTTCAAGATGATTTTGTAACTTCTAAGTATACTTTTAAAAAAAAAACTTTTTTTGAGAAAACATATTTTAAGTACTTGAAAGGATTTTTCAAAAAATTTCTAAGTAAATATTTTTTCAAGATTCTAACAAATATGCTAACTGACAAATTTCAAAGTTAGAAAAAATTTAGAATTTTTTAACAATGTTTTGAAAGTAATTTTTCAAAGAAACTTAACCTATCTTTGAATTTTTTTCAAAAGATTAAAATGTTTGCTAAGAAAATATTTTTCAAGGTAAAAATAATTTTCAAAAATATTTTCTAAATAATAATGCATTTAAAGAATTTTGTATTGCAATATTTCAAATATATATATTTTTTAAATAATTCTTTTTCAAAGGTATTTTTTAAGACAATTTTCAAAGAGTTTTCAAAAAATATTTTCTAAGGAAAAAATATTTTTCAAAAAGATAATTCTAAAAATATATACTCCCCCTTAACTTGATATTCATATTTTAACAAGTATTTTACAATTAAGCTTAAGCTAAAATAAGAGGCAAGTAAAAGTTCCTAAAGTTCAAGCATGATATTAATATCACAGAAAACATACTAATCATAGCATAAGCAGTCAAAGCACAAGTAGTCATACATATAACTAAAACAACAAGTGCCTAAAAGTCAAATAGTAAAATCAAGTCTAGATAAGGTCTAAGCAAACAACTTTAGATCTAATTAAATGAAGGCGGGGGTTGCTAGCTAAACCGTCAAGCTCGGAGAAAGTCAAGCATGTCCTGCTACTCCAATTGCATCTCTAGCTGTGTCTGTTGTCTCTCTAGCTAATGCTCAGCAAGTGAATCGAGATGCCTGTCGATCAAATCAAGATGCTCATGGATACTAAGAAAGTCTCCCTGAGTGCGAGCATCGGGCTCGGAAGGTGATGCATGACTATGATGTGGTGATAGCAGTGCTAGAAGTGGTGAAACTTCTTCTCCAATTGGTATTTGCACTCCTATTGGCTCTGGCTCCTCGGGCTCTTCGGGGCGTGGACCTCTTTTGTGTCGCATTATAAAAACTAAGGTCTGACCATCAATTTTTATCCCAGCCAAGGATAACTGCCTAATGCCTATTTTGTCATAGTGAGGAAACAAGGGTATAACATTACACCACCATATGTAGCATTTATGCCAAAAGATGAGAGTACTGAGTGATAATATGACAAAAAGCCATGTGGACTATTTTGGATAAACTATATACAGAATAATGAACAATGGTTTTGAAGACCCAAAGACCAATATCTATGTTAAGATGATGCTTCAGTGCATACATAAGAAAGAGGTGATATCATCTAATGATTGCTTAATCCCTACTGGCGAGAGGAAGAATGTAACCTACAATGACCTTGTAATAATCATTATCATGTGGACTTTGGTTTTTTAATTCATTATTTTGGGTCTAGGACCCTTAAATAAGTCAACATACATGAGATCTAGAGTCAAGTGTGTATAAGGCTCGGGTAAAGTTTTAGGATAGATAGGGAATGCATAGAATTGATCATTTGTAATTTGGGTACGAAGGTGATCTCTAAGTATGTCAAGTGTGAAGTGAAAATCACCACATGCAACTCTAGTTTTGTAGTTGAACTCATCTATTTGAATTAGATTATGATAAAATTCAGCACAAAGTTCAAAGTTAACATATGCATGCAGGACACAATTTTGGACATGGCATAGTAGTTTATTATCTCTACAACATTTGGACAATAAGTGTTGTAGAATGACATGTCAAGGTACCTAGATCCTAAAGGAATGAACTCTCTATCATGGAATGTACGTCTAAGTTCATTTGTTGGAAATCTAGGGTCATGGATGAGATTTGATGTGTCAGCTTAGTTTTGAGTATTTTGACATTTCTTTTGTCTATAAGGATAAACAAAATGCAAAGTAAGAAAAAAATGACAAGACTTAAGAGGTGTTTCTAAGATATATTACCGAGGCATTGTGAGTGATTAGAATGGTTTTTGAAAGGCTTTGGAAGCTTCGAAAGATAGCTTTTGGCGCTAGAAAGAGAGGAAGAGAAGTAAGTTGGGGATGTGGGTTTGGTTGGCCTCAGGTACAGTTTTATAAAGGAGGATCGGTCGATTGATAAAGGGATCAGTCGATTGATCCATTTAATGCACAGGTGACTGTTCTGACAAGACTAAACAGTTCAAGTTCCAACGTTCAATCAACTGATGAGATTTGTTAGTCGACTGGAAGGGGAACGTCGTGTCAGTTTGACCCGTATACCTTACCGAGGTGGATTAGTCGATTGATAAATATTATCAGTTGACTGTTTAAGTCACGCGAATCAAATTTGTTGGTCAAATTTTGACCACATTTTAGAGTTTGAGTTTGATTAGTCGACTGGACTATATTGTTCAGTCGACTGAAAACCAATTTCTCAATTTTTTTTGTCTATTTTCAAAATATTTTAACTTAAAGTATTACTTATAAGAACTTGTCCTTAAAGAAATGTCTAAGTTTAGTTTTTAGCTGATTATCATAAAATAGCAGCTTTTGACTAAGTTAGTCAAGTTGAGTGCTTGTTTCAAGATAGTCTTTTACTAAGAAAGATTACTCAACTTGATCAAGTTTTTATTTTAAGCCCTAATTTATGACGATGCACTGATATAAGCATCTGAAATCTAGACTTAGTCCTAAGCATCTCACTCCATTTTAAGTGTCTCAATATACAAGCAAAGAATCCTAATATGTTTGTAAGATGCTGACTGCCTAAATTTATAAGTTCATGAGATCTATGGTTGATCCTAAGCTATTTCCAATAATGAAATGAAAATAGATAAATATGATATTAACACAAGTCTATTCTATTTATCTAAAAATTTCTTGATTCCTATAGGTTTGAGTTGAGAAACAAAAAGAAAATTATTAATTTTACTTAACATCCCACCCTTTTTAAGTGATCTTGCAAGGTATCCTTAAGATTGTGTGAGATGATTTGTTTGAAGAATTTTCTTAAATTTAAATTATTTAAGTTAATTTAATTAGATTTTAAGTTAAAATTAATTACGTAAGATACAATTAATTAAGTTGAAATTAATTAAGTTAATTTAATTAAGTTGAACATTAATTTCGAATTTAATTAATTTAGTTAAATTAATTATGGATTAGTTAAAATTAATTTTAATTTAATTTAATTAAGTTAAAATTAACTAAATTAAAATTAAGAATTAATTAGGTTAATAATTAAGTTAAATTTAATTAAGAATTAAGTTTATGAATTAAGTTTAAAATTAATTAGGTATTAAGTTTAATTTCGAATTAAGTTTAAAATTAAGTTAAAGTTAATTAATTAATTACATTTTTTTAAGAATTAAAATTAATTAACAATTAAGTTCAAGATTAATTAATTATTTTTGGATTAAATGAAATTGATTAAAATAATTTTGATTTAATTAATTAATTAATTAACTTGTATTAATTGAATTTTGAAAAAGATTGTTTAACCTTGTGTTAGATTCAAACTTAGCTTTGGGTCCACCAAGAAGGAGTTTATAGATTAAGCTTTTAGGCTATGATGAGTCACAATAGACATCATTAAAATAACCACGTGCCTAAGATAAATTTTTTCCAAAACAACCAACCCAAGAAACTTAATACTATGTTTTGGTCTAACTAGCTCATATTTGACTAAGGTAGCTTCAGATAGATCCACTAAGTCTAGTAAAATAGGTAGAACACATATGATTCAACCTAGACATACATTCAAGATAGCTTTCTTAGCCTACTATCATCCCAATTCATTCCGATGCTAAGTTGGTTAATCCTTTTTTTATTAACCGTTTTAAATTAAGTAAGAAAATAATTCTTGACATACATATAGTAAATAGTAAATCAATCAATCATGCAATTTAGTAAGAAAAAATGGTTTTTCTATTTGATCCTCCTGAATTATAACTTATATATGGTCTATCTAGGTAATGAATTTGATTCTTAGGGATCCAATATCGATTTGGTCCAATTTTGTTATTTAAACATGCTTTGGGGACCAATGTTTGAATTTGATTTCTAACATTTTGACTAAGTAAAGACAAGTGGGATTTGTTTGTTGTGTTAGCAATGTATATGAGTTCAGATTTATTGTACACGACTCGTTGGGACCCAAGCATCATATTCAAATACTTGGAGTCTAAGTAGAACTTTTCAACATTTCATTGAGTCCCTCCACTTAACCTTTTAAGATGAAATTTTCTTCCTCAAGTCTTGCAACTTGAGTTGAGTTTCCTTCTTGAACATGGTTAGTTGAGGGATTCAAGTTGACTTGTTCCTTAAGTTCTTTGACTTCCTTAAGGAGCAAGTTAACCTGAATCTTGGATTTAGCTAACTTCCTAGTTAAGCATGCAATTAAGTTAAGAATTTTATTTTCTAAAGCAGAAGTTACCTCATCTTGTCATTAGAT
>JBBUKS010210444.1:0-22899 GCA_038050645.1 Hedychium gardnerianum
TTGTACTCACCACCCCTGCTTTCTATTGTTGTTTCTTATTAGCAGGTTGTTGATTGGGTCGCTTGGAGGATATCTGCCCGCACTGTCCCTATCACATCGAGCCTCGAATTTATCTCCGATGTTTTCGTTTTGTTTTAGCTTATGCGTTTGTTTATTACTCGTGTATTGTATTTATTAATTTGTATCTGGTTTTCGGATGTGTTTCCGATAGTATACTTGGTGTCAAAGTCGGGGCGGCTCGCAAATGGTATGTTTTGGTTTTATGGTCGTGTAGACCATTCTCGTTGTTTTATAATGTTTAATTATGTCATAATATACACTGCGTGGTTGTGCATACCCGGGTAGAGTATTTTTATTCATTTATTATACTGCGTGGATGTGTATACCCATGTGGCGCATTTATTTATATTAATTATTATTATGTATTCAGGATATTGTCAACTGTACAGGGGAGGTGTTGTCAAATTTTTGTCGGATAAATATCCTCCCGAGATGTGACACTTCATGATTAATTAAGGGTTAACTAACTAAAAAAGATTAATTGATTAATTTCAAATTTAGTAAATTGGATTAATTAACTTACTTAAATTTTTAGTTTATTAGAATTTTTATTCACCTACGTTTTAATTTATTAATTAGTTTAAGTTTGGTATATATATATAATTTTTTTTTAAATGATAGATTTAACCAAAGTTTTAAAGTATGTTTTTAGATTAACAAAGTTTCTAAAATAATTAGTTTTTTTTAATGTAAAAAAAATTAATTAAGTTTTTGAAATGATTTTTAAATGGTTAATAAAATAGGTTTTAAAATAATTTTTTTAAATAGGTTTTAAAATAAGTGTTAAAATAAGTTTTTTAAATAGGTTTTTAAAATAATTTTCAAAAGGGTTTAAAGTTATTTTTTTAAAGTTTTATTTTTTTAAAGAATAATTTTTAAAATAGTTTTTGAAGGAATTTTTAAAAATAGATTTTAAAATAATATTTATTTTAATAGAATTTTTAAAATAGGTTTCTGAAAGAATTTTTAAATTTTTTTTTAAAAAAAATTAAAATAGTTTTTAAAATAAATTTTTAAAAGAATTTTTAAAATAGTTTTTTTTAAAGTATTCTTTTAAAATAAGTTTTTTAAAATAATTTTTAAAATAAGTTTTAAAATAAGTTTTTAAAAGAATTTTTAAAATAGCTTTTAAAAGAATTTTTAAAATAGTTTTTAAATGAATTTTTAAAATAAGTTTTTAAAAGAATTTTTAAAATAAGTTTATTTTAAAAATAAAATAAAATAGTTTTAAAAAAAAAATTAAAATAAAGGTTTTTTTTAAATAGTTTTTAAAAAGAATTTTTAAAATAGTTTTTAAAATAATTTTTAAAATAATTTTTTTTTAAAATATGTTTTTTAAAAATAATTTTTAAAATAGCTTTTAAAATAATTTTTAAAATAGTTTTTAAAAGAATTTTTAAAGTAAGTTTTTTTAAAGAATTTTTAAAATAGTTTTAAAAGAATTCATTAATTAATTAAGGTTAAAATTTGAAATTGAAATTACTTAAGATTTAAAAATTAATTAGGATTTGAATTTTAATTAAGATTTGAATTTAATATTTGAAATTTAATTAAGATTATAATTTAATATTTGAATTTCATTAAGATTAGAATTTAATATTTGAAATTTTAATTAAGATCCTTAATCATCTCACCCGATCTAATTTTTCAACCAATGTAATCTTATAATTTTTTGAGATGAGTTGAGTTATTTATGTGAGATTGTTTTAACTTGTGTTAGATTTAAGTTTAGCTTTGGGTTCACCAAGCAAACACTCTTTGAATAAGCTTCCAAGCTGTGGTGAGTTACTTGGATATCATTAAAGTAACCACGTGCTTAAGACAAAGCTTTTCAAATAGTCATGCCCAAGAAACTTAATATCAAACCTTGATCTAACTAGCTTAGATTGGACTGGGATAACTTCAATTAGTTCTGCTAAGTCAATTGCACCAGGTCGAACACATATGATTCTTCCTCGACATGCATTGACAAAGTTTTCCTAACCTACTGTCATCCTAATCTTTTCTAATACTATTTTATAAATTAAAATTATCCCAAGTTCAACTAATCCTAGTTACCCAAGGTAGGTTATGTTTTTGAGATATCAACTAATTTGAAGTCTCCCCCTCATATAACTTTGGTTGGTGTTTAAATAGTGAATTTTAATCTTAGGTACATAGTAGTATTTTTATCCTACTTGCTTAATTAAATAAGCTTTCAAAATCCTAATTTATCTTAACCAGCAATTAGTATTAGTGAGATTATTAATTTTAATTTAGTTTTGAAATGAATCTTTGATTTAATTGATTTTAACTTGAATTAATTTTAATGTACCAATTTAAGTTAAGTTTTTAATTTTGAATTAATTAAGTTGGTTAATTTATCTTTGTTTAAAGTATTATTTATAATATTTAAACTTTTATTAATTTTGAATTTTGAATTTGTTAGATTAGTTAAATTATCTCTGTGTAAAGTATTATTTTTAATATTATTAATTTTTAATTTCGAAATTGTTAAATTAGTTAAAGTATTATTTTTAATATTTAAATTTTTATAAATTTTTAATTTCAAATTTTTTAAATTAATTAAATTATCTTTGTTTAAAGTATTATTTTTAATATTTAAATTTTTATTAATTTTTAATTTCGAATTAATTTAATTGGTTAACTTATCTCTCTTTAAAGAAGTGTACTTAACACTTAAATGTTTTTTTTAATTTTGAATTTATTAAATTAGTTACACTATCTTTAGTTAAAGTATTATTTTTATTAATTTTTATTTTTGATAAATTAGTTAAATTATATTTGTTTAAAATATTATTTTTATTTGAATTTAAATTTTCTTTTGGGTAGAAATTTTTAATTTGATTTTACCTAAATTATCTAAGTTAAAAAATTTATTTAAAAATATATTATTGACTTGGTCATTTTTATCATTTGAGTTATTAATTATTTCTGATTTTTTTAATATTTTTAATTAATTTTGAATTATTATAATTAAATAGATTATCATTATCTAAAATTTCAGAATTATTTAAATTTTTATTAATTAAGTTATTTAAATTTTGATTCTATATATTGATTAAATCTGAATTTTTATTAATTAATTTCGAATTTCGAATTTATTATTATTTAAATTTATAGATAATTTTCTAGGGGTATTTTCATAAATATTGTCATGTATACTAATACAAAGGTAATCATGGCAATGAATATTTTTGAAAATATTAGAACTACTGGTTTCATGCATATTATTTTCAGAATTTTTTTCTAAGTTATCATGCTTGCCATTTAAATTGCAACTGACAAGGAAATTTTCGTAAATATTACTAACCTTAAACGAAACCCCTAATTCTGTAGGCTTTTCTGTTAGTTCGGATTCATATCTGGATTCGACTCTGACTTGATTCTCTAGCTTCAACGACTCCTCATGAAGCTTGGTTAGTTGAGTCCAGAACTCGTGGGCATCTCGGTGTTCTCCTATTCTGCAAATGATTTTGTTAGGCAATAAACTTGAAATAAACTTGATTACCTTTCTATTTGATTCCACATTTCGAGAAGGTTGCTTCAGCACCATACCACCATCGAAGTCATTCATGAGGATAAAGCTTTCCATCTGCATCTTCCATAGATTGAATTTGTCCATCTCATACATTTTGTATAGAGGTGGTTCATTGACATTTCGCCCGAATGTCTCTTTGTTTATTATTTTTCTTGCACAAAAAATAAACGAGAGAAAAATGTCCCAAGACTAGGTCTTTGATTAGTAGTGCGGGAAGAATAAGTAATAACAAAGACAAAAATCGGCTCGAGTGGTGTTGCACCACTTTCAAAAAAAAAAAAAAAATAATGGGAAATTTGTCAGAAAAGATGATTGTACCAATTCTGACTTACGGTGAAAAAATAAAAATACAAAATAAAAAAAAGTAGTTATACCAATTCAGAGCGACCCCGCTCTTATACTACTTGTAGGATTGAGTGCACGTGAGAGGGGGGGGTGAATCACGTGTTTAAAATGTTCTTTTCCCAGTTTTGAAAAATCGTTCGTGAAATTAAGCGCGTAGTGGAAGAAATAAAAGAAAGAACACTTTTATTTTACTTTTATTTTCCGAGAAACCTCCAGAAAAGCAATCACATACAAAATGAGGAACAAGAAAGTGTAATATGTCTACACTTTTCTTATGCAATGGTAATAATAAATAAATAAATAAAATATGAATTCATTACCTAACGAAGATCCTACTGTAGGGAGGGAATTTGATATTAGTTTGGTGTAGCAGGGTTGTAGTACAATAATTTTGGAGCTCCCAGGCAGCAGTATGAAGTTGAAACAACACTTGGAAGAGTTATTTTTTGTTGCTGGTCGTGATGCTCTATTATAGCCCATTAGGGGCGCCTCCATTGAGGCTAATCTAATTCGAATAACCCGTTGCTTATCCACTCCGAGGCACCTCCGAGCACTCCAGGGCACCTCCATCAGCTCCGCAGGTCAACAGTGCTTATCCATCCATCCGAGGCGCCTCCAGCATCTCTAGCACTGACGCGCCCCCAGCTATCTGAGGCGCCTTCAGCGCCTCCAATACTGAGGCACTCCCAGCCATCCGAGGTGCCTCTAGTGCCTCCAATGCCTCCATCGCTGAGGCGCCTCCAGCACACCGAGCATTGTTCATCTGAAGCTTACTTTTGCTCTAACTCCTACAAAATACGTTACTACAAACTACCTGCAACAAAAGAGTTAGCAAATATAATCAATGCATGATAGGTATGAATTAAATCCTGTTTAACCACGACCAGGATTTAATCATGGTCTCAACTTAGGGTTCCACTTTGGACCTAAGTTGGACCAGTGCCTAAGTCCCTACCGGAGACCCGTCCTCACTGGATTTGCTCCTCCAGTTTTTACCTTACTTATCATTTGTCGAGTAACCTCCTCGACGTCTGATCTCTGACCCACCAGGTCTTCTTGCCGGAATCGTACATCCGAATTTCAGTCAATCATCTGGTCCTCCCTTACCCGACTGGACTTCTTGCCAGAATCGCACATCTGAACTTCAGCCTGGTGTCTGGCCCTCTAGATCCATCAAGTTAGTTAACCCTACACACTCAGCTCAACTTGTTAAACAATAACAGTCTAACTTTAACTTGTTGTCAACATCAAAACCTAGGGTTAAACTATTAGTGCAAACTGCACCAACAGTGCCAAGCGGCACGATCGTGCCAGAAATTTAGAATTCCTCCAGTGTTCACCACGGGCCGCCCATTCTAGCCGGCACAACCGTGTCCAAATTCAGAACCCTTCGAGCTTTGACCATGGGCAGACATGCCAGCCGACACGGTTGTGCCGAACTCAAAATCTCTCTAGCCTTCACCACGGACAGGCCATGCCAACAGGTACGACCGTGCCACCGCCCGCCAGTAGCCATAGCACTCAACATGGACAAGTCGTGTCGGTGGGCACAGGACATGTCAGACGTCTGTAAATTTAGTATAAAAGCTGGATTAGATCTCAAGAAAGGAGATCTCGATTGGGAGCTGCCCAAGGGCCCCAAGAAGACTTCAAATAGTGGATTCTAGGAAATTTTGATTCCTTTACGCCCAAATTTCATATAAGAGAGCATCCGGAGAAGAAGCTTCACATTGAGACCAAGATTTTCTTCTTATTTCGGAATTGTCTATATTGCAACTTATCTTAATGATAATCTTTGGTTATAACTCCGAATTTATGGAGTAGACTCTCTATTCCAGGATTAGGGATTGACCCTTTTGATATGTAAACACTACTTTGATAATCTATTGAGTTTGAATGTTTCTTATTCAATGATATGTGTATCTGTGGTCCGGGCCTACTATGTACACATGATCTTGATGCCAAAAGTACAAGATTTGTATCCCTTAAGGTGCGGGGATGAGCCAAGAGGAGAACCCAATCCTCTGACCAGTAGAAACCTGAGACGTGGAGAGTCGCCTACGAGAATAGATCGGTATGCCACGAGGAGTAATAGACTATCATAAATCTTAATGGATCTATTCCAATTCTTCACTACACAATAAGAGAAGGCAACTCAGGGGTTGAAGGATTACGTGACAGGGATCTCCTTAAAAAAATAATCTCTCAGCTCTATCGCTCTTAAAGTAGATGATGAATTGGAATGGATACGCCGGTGTAGTCCTAAAAGTTCACATTGAATAACATAGGATAGTCTACCTACATAAATAACTATTGAGGATAGGAAACCAAATATAGATTAGGTGTTTGCAATTATTAAGGTGCAACTGAAGTCCTAGAATTACTTTTCCCATCAAATTATGTTGTATCACTCTTCTTTTCTCTCTCTCATCTAGCTCAATTCTCTATCCTCGCCTTATTCTCTGATTTTCCCCTTGATCTCTTGCTCTGGCACCACACAAACCCACGATTGGTCTAGACAATTATATTTATTTGGTAGACTAGTACTTATCTACCAATATCTGTGGATTAATATTTTTATTACATGACGACATTCTGTGCACTTGCGGATTGCACATATCATGATTTTGGAGTCATTGTCGGGGATTAGTTTTGGTTAATATTAGTTGAATTATAAATTAATTGGACTAGACTATTTTACTTCATAGTTTTTATTTGCGTTTATTTACACTTTTCTTAGCATTGTTTTTTATTCTTTTTCAGGGGATTTTTAAATCAAAAATATGTTGGAAGTCAAGTGGACGCAATGAGGATGGTCGACGGAGGATGGAGGTAGACTTCTCAAAGATTTTGCTGCACCTTTTTTCAGTCTTTGAGATCTTGCATTGTCAGGACTTTAATGAAAGCCAGAGATTTCGTACTAAACCCAGATTTGATTCTTATTATCCAATAATAGCAATTCGGGGGTACACTTTCAGAAGATCCATACTGATATTTGAACCAATTTCTAACATGTTGTGATACGATAAAGAGGGATGACATTTCTGAAGATGTAATCAAATTAATGACATTTAGTTTCTCTTTAAAAACAAAAGCCAATGATTGGTTATACTCGCTTCCATCAGAGAGTATCACAACTTGGGGATAGATGGAGAAGTGTTTTCTTAATAAATATTTTTCACTAACCAAAATAGAAAAATTGAGAAATCAAATCGCAGAGTTCATACAGTTGGAAGGAAAATCATTGTTTAAAGCTTGGGAAAGACTCAAGGGATTGTTGTTGCATGCCCTCATCATGGTCTAGAAGAATGGTTCATCATTCATCTATTTTACATGAGGATATCCAATGCAACAAGGATTTTTCTAGATATGACGATAGGGTTTTTTTTGATGAGGAAAAATGTGGAAGATGCTTATTGAGGACGTAACATCAAATTTAAACCGGGGTTTAGAGGGGGGGAGATATAAGAAGAGTCCCTCTAATAGAGACGAAGATGATATTGATACAGCAACACAAGGAGTAGTTGTGCATAGAACGAGTCTAGAAAGTAGTTTGGAACAAATAAAGAGAAATGTTGAGGTTATGAACTAGAGTATCAACAAGATAAAGGAAAGAGTAGAGAAGCTAGTGTCTAAGGGGATAGAATTTTCATCAGAATACTCAACTGAACACCTCACCCCATCTGAGATAACATTGGGCAATGGAGATGGTAAAAATGATAGGGTCCTGGAAGTCAGAAAGAAACTTCATATCGAGGCATCTTCGCGGAATAAGTTGCCACAAATGCCGAATTATGCGAAGTCCCTAAAAGATGCATGGTGTTCGAAAAGAAAATTTGAGGAACAGAACACTGTGATATTATCTAAAAAGTGTAGCATTTTAATACAGAATGGGTTGCCACCCAAATCAAAAGATGCTAGGAGTTTTTTGATACCTTGTACTATTGGTAATGTCAGCATTGATGGAGCAATTTGTGATCTTGGATCTAATGTGAGTTTTATATCACATATATTATGTAGAAGAACTGGACTTACTAAATTGAAACCCACAAATGTGGATTTACAGTTGGTGGACCATTCAATCCAGCATCCTATGGGAATGATTGAGGACGTGCCAGTGAAGATTGGAAATTACATCATGCCTGCAGGTTTTATGGTTCTGGACATGGAGTAAGATATGAATATCCCCCTTATATTGGGGAGACCTTTTCTAGCTACAACTGGTGCAGTTATTGATATCAAGAACCACTGACTCTCGTTGATGATAGGTGGAGAGAAAGTTAAATTTGATCTGTCTAAAGCTATTAAACTACCATCTGAAATAGATACTTATTGTAGTGTGAAAGTGTTACATAGAGTTATATAAGAAAGGATAGAAAGAGAGATATTGAATGATGAGGCATATGGAGATGAGGGAGATGTTGACTCCTCACGATGGATGGAAAGAAATCTAGATGTTGAAGAGAATTCTGAAAGTTCTGATCTAGGGAAAAATGAAGAAATGAAGGTAAACGTTTCTCTTGTCGAACTGAAGTCACTTCCTTTGAACCTTAGGTATACATTTCTCGGACCAAGCTCCATATACCTTGTTATTGTGAATGCTAATTTGAATGAGGATGAAACCTAGAGGTTACTTGGAGAGCTCAAATTGTATAGAAAGTTTTGGAATACACCATTGAAGATATAAAAGGCATTAACCCATCCTTGTGCATGCACAAAATTTTGCTTAATAGTGATTATAAATCCTCAGTAGAACATCAAAGATGGTTGAACCCGAATATGAAAGAGGTAGTTTGGAAAGAGATATTGAAATTATTGGATGTAGGAGTGATCTACCAAATTTTGAATAGTGAATGGGTGATCTCAGTTCATGTCATCTCGAAAAAAGGGGGAATGATAGTAGTAAAGATTGAGAATAATGAGTTGATTCCCACTAGAATAGTCACAGCGTGGCGAATGTGCATTGATTATAGCAAATTGAATAAGGAAACTAGAAAAGATCATTTTTCCTTATCTTTTATCGATCAAATGTTAGAGTAATTGGACAAACAATCACACTATTTCTACTTGGATGGATATTCGGGTTTCTATTAAATTCCAATTCACTCAAGTGATCAAGAAAAGACTACATTTACTTGTCCATACGATACGTTTGCTTACAAGAGAATGCCCTTTGGCCTTTGTAATGCCCCAACTACTTTCCAACTGTTAAATACGGTAAAATAAATAATTGAAATGTGTGCGTTGACCGGAGAATGAGCTTAAAAGAATTTTTGGGAAATTTTAGAAATTTTCTGGGATTTAATTGGAGTTAATTGGAGAAGTTCACTGGGATATAAAATATAGGCTTTAAGGGCCTAATTTAAAATATCCCATAATTGAGAAGTTAATTGATTAACCTGTCAATAAAACCCTAAGTTTCCTTTCGTAATGCGCGATTCTCCTCCTCCCGATTCCTCTTCCCCTCTCAATCCGATCCCCATGGCGTATCTTCTTCTTCTCCTTCTCCTTCTCCTCTTCTTCGTTCCTCTGCTCGCCTTGGTCGCTGCCCTCGCCTTCCTCGTCCGCCCCCGCTCTGTGCACGTCCCCATCAAAGGCCGCCACGTCTTCATCACCGGAGGATCCAGAGGGATCGGCCTCGCCCTCGCCCGCCAGGCCGCCGTCGAGGGCGCCCGCGTCTCCATTCTCGCCCGCGGCGCTACCCGCCTCCAGGAGGCCCGAGACGCCATCCGCCTCGCCACCGGCGTCGAGGTCGCCACTTTCAGCGCCGACGTGCGGGATGCGGACGCCGTCGCCAAGGCCTTGGAGGCCGCCGGTTCCGTCGACGTACTGGTGTGTAATCACGGGGTGTTCTCGCCGCAGGAGCTCGATAAGCAGGACCTGGAGGAGGTGAGGTTCATGGTGGAGGTCAATCTTATGGGCACGTTCCACCTCATCAAGGCTGCGCTGCCCCCCATGAAGAGGAATGCTAAGGCCACTGGACTCCCAGCTTCCATAGCCATAATGTCGTCTCAGGCCGGGCAGGTTGGTATATATGGTTATACAGCCTACTCTGCTAGCAAATTCGCACTTCGTGGATTGGCTGAGGCCCTGCAGCATGAGCTCATTTCAGACAATATCCGCGTGTCCATGATATTTCCTCCAGACACAGAGACACCGGGTTTTGCCGAAGGTATGGATCCTGCCCCAGGTTCCAGCTCCCATCCTCATTCTCATACTGTACATCGCTGCCTTGAATCTGATAACAAATTCAAAAATTATCAATGCCAATTCCAAACTGAGATAAGAAAGATTGAAGATTTGGTTAAAGCCTTGATAGCTAGCAGCAATATTGTCTAAATTTTATGAGCTTGGATCTAAAGCTAAGTGCCGTTATGATTCATGATATTCTAGGAATATAATGTTGGCTGAGGAAAAATATACATGCAAAATTTCGTGCAGCAACTATAAAAAAATATCAAAATACTATTATTTGAGAACAATTAAATGCAGTACCAAAAGATGATATAACAAAAGAATATAGGTTAGAATGGTATGAGCTTGTTCAAAGATGACATATAGAGCTTATAATTTGAGAAGTTGAATCGATTAGAGTTGGAAGTGTAGCAAGTAGAATGGCACCAAATAAAATTCTAATTAACAAATTATCATAGATTTGAATAAATTATCAACGCGGAGGATAAATTTAGATACCCAATCCAAATAGTTGAAAATAACATGACCAGACCATCATAAACTACATGTTAACTCAATCAGTTAATTGTGTTGTCGACAACTTGGAGCCGGAGTTACATATGCTGTTGATGATGGCTTCCTTAACTGAGAGAAAAGACCATTTCAACTGCTTGCTATCATTCTTGGAATTTTTTTGTCCTAATTTTATCACCCATTACACATAAGAAGAAAGAATATCCTCTTAATTTTATTTTTTTCATGTATTTGACATATCAAGAAGTACCCATGCTATATGAACTAAATATAAATTACTGTTTTTGTGGCTGCAGAATACCACTTCTCTTATTGCTAGTTTGATATTCCTCAGAATAGAAGTAGGACATGTATACAAAATCTAGGTTCCTAATTGTTATGAATCTTCTCTCAATGGTTTGGTTTACCTGTGATTTTGCTTTATCTAAATGTAAGGAATTTTGTTTGGTAATGTCTAAACTACCATTTTAGTCGAGATGTTTATAGCAGTAGAGTACAGGCAGGTATTCCATATTCAAAGTTCCTAATCCTAAATGTTATATATATAGGCTTTAGCTAAATCTATAGAGGGTTGTCTCAGAGCTAACTAAATCTTATATATATATATATATAGGCTTTAGCTAAATCTATAGACTCAGAGCTAACTAAACTAACAATGCACTATTAACAACATGAGATTGCACAGATCTAAGAGTATAAGTATGGGAATTCTATTTTCTGAAACATTATGAATCCTCTCCAAATGGGCTTTTGTACTGGTTTGATTATGCTTTTCTTTGACGTGGGATCACTTGAGAAATTGTCTTGATAAAATTGTTAATTGTGTTACCCATCCTTGTTACTAAGCCTCTGATTGATTCATTCATCTGTTCTTTTGATATTGCGATCCTGTCCTAGATATTGGCTTCTATGTCTAAGATTTTGAAAATAACCGTCACACATGGCTTGCTGAATACAGAGCACAGGAGGAGGCCAGATATCACTAACTTGATCGCAGGATCTTCTCCCGGTATGAAGCCCGATGACGTTGCTAAAACTGCATTAGATGGCATCAAATCTTCAAGGTTTATTGTTCCCTGCAACTTTGAGGGCACTATGATATCTATAGCTACAGCTGGGTTGTCCCCACAGGGCTCATATTTCACAGCATTAGTAGAGGTGCTTTTTGCTGGATCCATGCGCTTCCTTGGTCTTTTCTTCCAGTGGAATTGGTTCAGAATTATAGAACGCTGGCATTCCAGAATGAAAAATTCTTAATGTGCTTCAGCATTGGAAAAGAAGGGCAATTGAGATCCTTGCCAACTGCCTCAAGTTTGCTTCCATGCGATTCTGTGACAAGAAACGAACAATCCTTTAAAAATATTGTAGTGTATGAACGGTGTAATCTCTATGTATCAATACAACAACATTCAAATTTCATCCAACTAAATGAGGTTGGCTATATGGATCCATCTACGTCATTGAACTTTATCTCCTACTATATCATCATCTATATTTAAATAAATTTTATCTTATTTTATTATTATTAATTAAGTCAGATGATTTTCTTTACCTCATTTGATGTGTATATTTGTCATAGTTTCTTATTGTCTCATTGAAACATTTATTGGTTGTTTAAGTACATATACATATTATCTTAAATGTGTACTTCTGGAGTTTTTCCTTAATAGACGTAATTTTGATTTTCTCTCTAATATTTTCATCTTTTATCTTATCCATTCTTATATGTCCGCACATCCATCTTAATATTCTCATCTTTGCAACTCTCATTTTTTGCTCATATACTCGAGTTATAATCTAACATTTAGTTTCATATAATATAACAAATTTAATTGTCATTTTGTAGAACTTTCTTTTAAATTTTATGGACACTTTACGATTACAAAGAACACTTGACGCTCTCTTTCATTTCAATCATATTTTTTGTATTCTATGTAAGACATCTCTTTCAATCCCTTCATCTTTTTACAATAATAATAATAAATATTTAAAACTTTTAGTTACATGCAACTCGTTATCTTCTATCTTAACAATTATTTTATTATGTCTAATATTGTTAAACTTAAATTTCATAAAAACCTTTCATTTCCAACATTTTCAGCTAAGATTCGAGTTTAACATTTACTCTGTCACATGTCTCATTTATCAAAATAATATGATATGCAAATAACATGCATCACAATATCGTGTCTTGAATATGTTAGTAAGTTTGTCCATGATTAACGTAAAAAGATAGAGATTTAGAGCTAATTTTGATGTAATCATATCTTTATAGGAAACATTTCAGTTAATCCATCTGAAGTCTTCACTCTTGTTGTTATATCTTAATAATCCTTAATTAGTTCAATATACGCTACGCTAACACTTCTATTTTCTAGAATTCTTCATATAATTTTTCTTGGGACTCCATCATAAATTTTTTCTAGGTCAATGAATACCAAGTGTAAATTTTGCTTCTGTTTCCAATATTTTCTATCAGTCATGTGGGAAGATGTATAACTTCTATTGCCGACCTTTTACGTATGAATTCAAATTAATTTTTCGGTCACCATTGTCTATTTTCTTAGTTTTTTTTCTATTATTTTTTTTTCAAAGTTTCATGATTTGACTCATTAGTTTAATATCTCATAGTTTGCATATTTTTATACATATCCTTTATTCTTATATAAGGAAACTAGAATACTTACCATTAATTGATCATATATTTTTTTAATTTTAAATATCTAGTTGAATAATTTTATAAGTTATTCAATATCTTATTTCTCTAGGTAGCCATACCTCTATTAAAATATCATTTTGTTCAACTACTTTTCTATTTTACATTTCATTTAAAGCTTATTATATTTTTAAAGTTTGAATTCTATGATAAAAATTTAAATTTCTATATTCATTTGATATATTTAAATTATCTAAGTTAAGTTGGTCACATAAATTTTCATTTAAAAGTTGATGAAAATATCTCTATCATTGGTCTCTTATTTCTTCATCATCCAATAAAATCATATTGCATTCATTTTTAATGTATCTTATTTGGATAAGATTTCTTGTATTCTTCTCTCTCACTTTAACTATTTTATAAATGTTCCTTTTCCCATCTTGGATAATAATCATATTGAATTATATCCAATTGTCGATATAAGTATTCAAAAGTTTCATTCTTAGTTTCATTCATTACATTCTTAGCCTTTTTTTTAATTACTATGTATTTTTTCAAGTTTTTCTCGTTCTATATATAATACCTTTTATTAGTTGTGTTTTTCCTTTATATGTACTTTCTCATTCAACTACTAAGATTTTTTATTTGGTAGTACATGTCCCTTTGACTCATCGAGTACACTCTTGATTATAATTTTCAACTTTAATAGCATCTTATTCAATGTCATATTTGAGTCGTCATGTATTTCTCTAAATACTTGTATTCCTATCCTCTCCTTAAATATATTTTATTTTTCATCCTTTAACTTTTATCATTTAATTTTAGAAGTCATGCATATTTTTCTTCTATTGATACTATGTTTGAGGCATATATCGAATACTATTAACCTATATAGGTAGTTAAGTTTTAATGAATTTACAATCTTTATAAATATTTCTATCCTTCTTTCTAACCATAAAAAAGTCAATTTATGACTTATTATTTTCACTTTCGAAGATGACTAAATGTTCTTTTTTTCTTGAAAAACGTATTAGATAGCATAAGTTAATATACTATCGCAAAATTCAATATAGTTTTTTCTTTTTCATTTCTTGTTCCAAACATCGACAATGTCAGTCCCAAGTTCGGTTGAAAAAGGGTAGGGTTACATGTTAGGTTGTCAGCTAGCATGGACTTTCAGACAAATATTCAATAATGGATCCATCAAACTATTGTGTTAATGCTAGATTGTTCCCCAAAAGGAACTTACTGTAGGGTTCGATTATAACATCTCGACAAGGACCGCTACATCTCCATGAGAATTCAGGTGTAGTGTTAAATATGCAAGAGTTTGCTTTGCAGGGTTCGATTGTAATGTATCGGCAAGGATCATTACATCTCCATGAAAACTTGGGTGTGCGTTAAATATGCAAGAGTTCTCACACCATAGATTACCTAAGAATAAATATTATAGGAAAACTAGTTGTCTAAGATTTGGAACATGAAATCTAGGAACGCTCATTGGTAAAACTATGAAGGTAGTAGATACGATGATTGGGAGAAGAATTAATACAAGAGACAAAATGGATAGGAGAGAAGACAAAGATGATAGAGAATTCCAATTTTAAGTTATGATATATAGCAAAGAGTAAAACAAGAAATGAAGTATGTATTATTATAGATAGTTCGTTAAAGGATGAAGTAATATGAGTAATTAGAAAGGGGGATAAGATTATAACTCTCAAGATAGTGGTGGCGAAAGAAATTATTAATGTAATAGGTGTATATGTACCTCAAGTAGGATTAGATGAAAAATACCAAATTAGATTTTACGACGACCTAGATGAGATATTACAAAATATTCTATCAACCGAAATGATTTTAAAAAGAGGAGATCTAAATTGACATGTCAGACTGAAAAATGAGAAGTATGATAGGGTATATGATGAGGTTATGGGTTTAGAACAAGAAATGAAGAAGGAAAAATTATATTGAATTTTACAATAGCATATGACCTTGTATTAGCAAATACAATTTTCATGAAAAGAGAAGAACACTTGGTCACATTCAAAAGAGGAAATAATGAGTCACAAATTAACTTTTTTATGGTTAGGAAGAAGGATTGAAAGATTTATAAAAATTATAAGGTCATTTCTCGAGAAGACTTAACTACCCAATATAGGTTAATAGTGTTGGATATGTACTTCAAGCATAATATCAAAAGAAGGCAAATGTGCACGACTCCTAAAATAAAATGGTGGAAATTAAAGGATGAAAAATAAAACATATTTAAGGAGAGGGTAGGAGAAATACACGATGACTTGAATACGACATGAAATAAGATGACATTAAAGTTAAAAATATTAACCAAAAGTGTACTCAGTGAGTCAACGGAACATGCACCACTAAGTAAAGAATTTTGGTAGTAGAATTAGAAAGTATAGGAGAAAGTACATAGTATCTGATACTACATCAGACATAGGTACCTTTGCTCACCCCATAGAGATTTGGAGGACACACATTTTGTTACATATAAAGTTAGCATTTAGTCTGTATATGAACCGTGGATACCTACTCTAATCTGACACATCATCAGATATGAGTAGCTACCCTCGGTCATTTGTTTTACCAAAATAAAATATATATTTTTTTGCCGGAGGCGGAGACACTGGAGCCTGGGATCTATAGATATGAGCCGATCAGTTAGGGTTGTGGAGGAGGACCAAATGGTAGTTACGGAGACAGACTAGGACGTGGAGGAGGAGACACAAGAGTGCATCTTCCCTAGCTGGCCAGAGGCTAAGACACTGGAGCATGATTTTTATAGACACGAGTGGATCAATCAACAATTGTGGAGGACTAGATGGTGGTTGCAGAGACAACAAGATATACCCACTTGTCGACGGAGGATGCGATGCTTTTGACCACATGCGGGGGAAAGGGCCACCAACTTGATATGTGATGCCACCTTTCCACATCAGTATGATACCTCACTACTGACTGACAAGGAATTCTACCATGGGATAGGTGCCATTTTCTATGGAGACGCACACATATTGATTCACTACTCAGATCTATCACTGCTTTTGAGCTTGGAGGACGTGGAGGAGGAGGAGACACATGAGTGCATCTTCCCCAGCTGCTCGGACATCAGTTAACCCGATTTGGTGACTATGGGTGGCACACGAGACAATTACATATTGGCGACAACTATGGATAGGGATCTGTCGAAAGCGACACACAACACTGGAGATGATTGGAGGATGCTAGCAGAAGAGGTAGACCCGATGCCTTGTCATCCATGATTCACCATGTGTGATAAGCAAGAGCCACAACATGTTTGATAGAGTTCACTTAGATGGAGAGTTGGCACCCACGATGGCATAATCACATGTATGTCATACCTTGGATACCTACACATGACATGAGTAGAAATCTTTGGTTACTTGTATGTTTTTATGCATTTTGATGATATACATATTTATCTTTCATTAACAAAAACAAATAGGAAGGTTTTAAAAGAACTTCTTACCTGAGAAATGCTTAGTTAGCTTAGTTGACCTTAATTTATTTGGGATGCCAAAATATATTTTTAACCTTTAGAGAACCCTAGAATGGCCAATCATTATAAATTGATTTATATTGGTTTTACTTGACATTATTGCATGATTATATAGTCAAATTTCAAAAAAAAATAATATGATTTTTCAAGGAAATCAATCTCCTAAGTTAATTTGTCATGTAAAAAAAATGTTTTCAAAATTATATATTTTTTCTATTTTTTTTAGAATTTATATTATAATTTTGAAAATTGACCCGCATAAATAATTTATCGTATATAATTGACTTTTTAAGATATCAATCCACTTGTACAATATCAATCAATTGACACTAAGTATTAGTATGATTGATAGAAACATCCATAGTTAACCTTAGTTTATTTGGTAACACCCATTTTTGATGTTGTGAAAAGGGGAAATAACCTTAGTTTAAGTTAAAAGACCTAATTTTCCAAATGGGAAGATGGATGCAAGTCGAATTTTATTTTTGGTTCAAGGAAGAGCTTATTTGATGGGGGACTCGAGGATTTGGTTTGGTTTAAGTTTTAATTTTTTAGCATTTTATTTCTATATATATTGTTTGTTTTCTAACTTGAATAAATTGTTAAAAATTAAAAGAGAAAGATTGTTGAAACTTTCGACCCCAAGTGATTTTGTGTGATCATGAGTTTTAATATTTGTGAAAGATTTTAAATTAGACTTTGTGTTTGTATTTGATTTGTGTGTTTGAGTGTGTAGAGACTTAGGTATACATATATGGAAATGACTTAACTTAGGCAAGATCGTTAGAACCTGGTGGCTCAATGTCCATAGAAAATTAGAGAAGAGTGATATGGGATACCAGAGGGATTGTAGGATGTGGAATATTAGAGGTGGTTGTACTTGGGAACCCGACTATGCATATAGAGTAAAAAAGATGACACGGGTGTAGAGAAAACCAGAACCGACAAAACTCCCATCACTCCAAGAAGATCCAAGTGACTAACCGTGAAGAAACCTCTTGATATGAACAAATTTGAAGAGATTATAGGAAATAAGAATATGAAAAAATAATAATAATAAAAAACTCTCTTGCATTATATCGAGAAAGAACAACCTATATATAGGCTTTACATCAAAACTTATCATTAAATCATAGATCCTATAAAATAGGATAGACACGTTCTAAACACCTAAAGACTCGGACAAAAGATTAAACTTTCAAATAAAATATTTAAATCTTAATTAAAAAAAAATACGAACCCAAAAATAAAACATCATTTTATATTTCAACACCTACAATCTGAGGAGTTCTTGGATTAGCTAGCCTCTGTGGAGGAAATCCTAGATTTTAAAAAAGTGTCTGAAGGTAAGCGTGTTCGCTTGGTCGCAACCAGATTGCGCGGAAGAGCGACAACATGGTGGCAACAACTAAGACTAACCCGAACCATATTGGGTAAGGTAAAAATTACCAACTGGGAGAAGATGAAGAAACTCATGCGAGAGATATTTTTGTCATACAATTTCCATTGACTAATGTGTAGGATCGGGTGGATAGGCTAGAGGGGGTGGAATAACCTGCAAATAAAAAAAGTACAACTTCTCTTGCTTTCTAACTTAGCAAGGATATACACACATTAATTAATAAATAAACAATACATAAATAAAATAAGAGGTAGGGATTTACTTGATTACAACCTGTGTGATTGTTAATCTAAGGTAAATTGAAGTGCACTAAACAAACTCCTTCGACAAGGTTCGGAGGCGGAGAAGCCCCTTATACAGTTGAGAGCACAAACTTGAAAAACTAAAGTAGAAATGAAAATACAGAGTGGGTTGTCTCTAAACATTGAGTAAGAACTCTATTTATAGAGTTCTGGTTGAAGTGACCATTATGTTGATGTTGCACCATTCGAGGCGCATCGGTTGATTGGGGGCACCTCCAATAGGGTAAACTTTATTCTCGTCGTGGTTGATTGGGGGCACCTCCAATAGAATTAAATTAAGTTAAAATTAATTCGAATTAATTAAGTTTTTAATTAAGAATTAATTTATTTAATTGATTACAAGTAAAATTAAAAATGAAATTGGTTAATTATAAAATTTTCAATTAATTAAGTTAATTTGATCTAGTTAAAGTTAATTTTAGAATTAAATTAATTAATTAAGTTAAGGTTGATTAAGTCAAAATTAATTGTGTTAAAATTGGTTATGTTAAAATTAAATTCAAATTGAATTAATTAAATTAAAATTTATTGAGATGGATTAATTAATTATTAATTTAAGATTAATTAAATTGATTAATTAATTAAATTAAGATTTAATTGATTGTTAAGTTAATACCGTGATTAATTGATTTGAACTGAAAAAAATTATTTAATCTTTGTTAGATTCAAACTTAGTTTTGGGTTCATCAAGAAGAAGTTTATAGAATAAGCTTTCAGACTATGGTAAGTTATATGGACATCATTAAAGTAACCACGTGCCTGAGACAAATCTTCTCAAAAATGACCAAATTAAAAAACTTAATACTAAGTTTTGGTCTAATTAACTCATATTTGACTGAGATAACTTCAACTAGATCCACTAGATTTAGTGCACTAAGTATAACACATATGATTCAACCTAAATATGCATTCGACATAGCTTTCTTAGCCTACTATCATCTCAACCCATTTTGATGCTAGGTTGTCAAGGTTGGTTAAATCTTTTTCTATCTAACCGTTCTAAATTAAACTAATAATATAAACATGTATGACATGATATATAACAATTAATTTAACATATGCATGATCACGACAAGAAGTCAAGTAAATCAAATTAAACAAGTAATAATAATAATAATATTGTTAATTATTATTATTAATTATTGATTAATTTTATAATTAAAAGATATTTGATTATAACTTGGTTTGTAAATTTAAGTTTTTTATTTAGTTTTGATTTAGACTTGTAATATAAGTTTAGATTTTGTGAGTTGGTAAAATTATAAATTATCTTTTCTAGTTTATCAATTTTATTTTTCAAAATATTATTTTATTTTTTTTAATTTTCTAAAACTTGAATATGAATTTTTAAACTTTGAAAATTTATTTTCTTTGTTAAAATTCAAGTTAGAATTGAAATTTTGATTTTTTATAAGTTGAAAATTTATTTTTGAAATTATTTAAAAATTTTGAAGGTTAAAGAATTATTTTTTGTTTTTTTTATTTTTATTAATTATTTTTGAATTATTCACATTTATTTTTGAATTAATTTATTTAAATGATTAATTGAATTTTGATTACATGGATCTTGGTTAATTAGATCAAGGTTTTGATCAAACAAATTAAGGTTTGTGTTGATTAGATCAAGGTTAGTTAAATTTGAATTAATTAATTTGATTGAGTTAGTATGCATATCTATTTTTTCAGAAAAATCTAAACTAGATAAGTCTAAAGTATGTAAATTTTCATGTAATTTTAATTGACCTTAATTGCTCCCCCTAAATTCTTGGATCTTTTTTCTGGGCATTGACTTTTGTAGTGACTCATTTGTTTGCACTTGAAGCATTCGATGTGCTCCTTTGTTCTCCGGACTCTTGACATCGGTTCCTCCTTTGCCTCTGGTTGTGTGGATCGACTCTCATAAGTGGGACACTTACTTTTGCACTGTCCTCTTTCACTGCATTTAAAACATATTATATGATCTTTACATTTTGAATTTACAATATTACCTTTTAAATCCTCGTTAGGATTCTCTCCCTTGACCATTGTCATCTCGGATTTGGACTCAGACTCTTGTTCTGACTCGGGTTTGGATGCATCTACCTCCTCCTTGACCATTAATGCCATGAAGGTTATCCGGTCTGATTTTTTTGAGCCTGACTCTGAGGATTTTGGGGATTCAAACTCAGATTCGAACTTGAGTTCGACTTGACCTTCTAGCTTCAATGGGATCACCTTTTTTTATAGGCACCGCTTGGTGGACTGAACCCATGTTCAGTCGACTCAACCTCTTATCCATTGACTGAACGCTACGTCTTTCCTTCTTTGCTCTGATCTGATTCGTTCGATCCCATGATTTTCGCTAATCGGTCGACTGATAAAGCTTATCCGTCGACAGATCCTGGTGTATACCTGTTCTGCATTGATTCGATCTGATCTCTGTCGTTACCAAATTTGGATCAGTCGACGGATAAGCTGATAAAGCTTATCAGTCGACTGATCCAATATATTTCCAAGTTTGCAAACTCTGGTCGATACTGTGTCATACTGGTCGAATCAGTCGACTAAACCACCTGTTTGGTCGACTAAACCGCTTGTTTAGTCGACCAAACCCTCAGTCAACTCAAACTTTGTTCAATTGCAAAAGAAAGTTAGCACAACAATATAATAATAATAGTCATGCAAAATAAAGTTAGACAGATATAAAAATGCATGAGTAAGATAGTAAGGACTGTCAAGATCTCAACTTAAAAACCTTCGTTGATTTCTTCAGTCGGATCATCGCCTAAGGCTTGTCCCAACTGGGACACGACCTCACCACTCCACTCTAGGAGCATACCTCAACTTACCCGCCAAGCATCTGGGCCTCAAACCTGTTTGAACTTTCTCTGCTCAGTGTCTGATCAACTTGATCCACTAAGACATTCCTGCAAAACTAAATTAGCACAATAACAATAATAGTAATGCAAATAGTGTTAACAACACTATACTTAAGTTGACCAAAATCCGTTGGAGTTCACTCTTCCAAGACTTTTCATTACCTAGGGTTACCGTCCCCTAGAATTTTTCCTTTGCCAAGCCTTAAGTCCTCCGGACCCGCTTAGACTTGCTAGTCACTCGGAAGACTACTCACCTTTAACTAACCGTAATGAGGACTTTCTCTTGCCTAACTGCAGTTAGGACTTCCTCTTGCCTAACTGCAGTCAGGACTTTCTCTTGCCTAACCACAGTCAGGACTTTCTCTTGCCTAACCACAGTTAGGACTTTCTCTTTGCTAGTCATCCGGTCAACTTTTACCTGACTAGACTTCTCACATGATGATGCAGGAGGATCCGAAGATTATTATTATTATTATTGGCCATTTTAATTTTTAGTCTTTTTGCAATTTTAGATATTTTTGATAATTTCTATCTTTTGCATTTTAGGATTTTAAATTCGTTTAGAATTTTTAGGATTTGAGTTTGTTAGGATTTTTTTCTTTCTATTAGGATTTTCTCTTTCTATTAGGATTTTTCCATGCTTGTGCGTCTTAGGATTTGTGATCTATATAAGTGTCTTGTTTGAGTTGATGTAAGAAAAGATTTTTGGATAAATAATATTTTCGGCATTGTCGTTTATTTCTCTATTTCCTAGTATTCTTCAAAATCAATAGGTTTTAGAAGATTATTTCCGGTATTCGTGCGTAAATCAACGGATTCAATAGCCCGTAGGATAATCGCTATCCCATTCAGCGTCAGTTGGTATCAAAGCTCATTAGATCCTATGGATGATCATCTTGTTCGTGACAGGCAGGTTCCGCACCATGATCGTGTAGGATCGGCTAGAGGGGGGGCGGGTGAATAGCCTGCAATTAAAATTAAAGATTTCTCTTACTTCTAGCTAAGCAAGGATATACACTAGTTAACTAAAATAAATAAACACATAAAAGAAGAGGCACAGAAAGTTACTTGGTTACAACCTAGTTGGTTGTTAATCTAAGGCAATGACAAACACTAAAAGACTCCTTCGGGCAGAGTAACCTCTTAAAGACGTGGAAAACTCAGACAATTAAAAAGCAGAAGTAGGAAATGAAAATCAGAGTCTGATGTTTTAAAACAAGAGGACACAACCTCTATTTATAGCAAAATGGTCGAGGTGACCGTTTTGCTGACGTGGCAGTCACGGGGGCGCCTCCAATGGATCGAAATTGATCCATTGGTGATCTGGCAGCGCCGGGGGCGCCTCCAAGCGTTGAGGGCGCCTCGGTTGAGCTAACTCAGTTTCCAGATCTCATCCGCTACGGTGGGTCTTCAGCGACAGTCGGAGGCACCTCCATTGCTATGAGGCGCCTCCATCCAATTGACGGGTGAGGCGCCTCCATCAGTT
>JBBUKS010210659.1:0-22895 GCA_038050645.1 Hedychium gardnerianum
TTCAGATGATGAAGTCGAAGATTTTGATACTGAAGGAACAAATACAACGGGAACGGGAAATGGAAGTGAGTAGCAATGTAACTTTTTAATGTAAAAGGATAAAAATGTAAAAGAATTACGTGAACTTTGATTCTCCTATATTATAAGGGGATACGTAGGCAACTTAAATAAGTGCAAACCCTTTATTTAAATAAATTTTAAATTTTAAAATCTTTAATATAATAATCTTGAACCGTGACGAACCGTGGTGAACAGTGAATCGGCGGTTCCGAATCATGAACCATAACCGTCTTGACTGATTAAGGTTAAGGATTAATCCCCCAAGAATCGTCGAACCGGCGGTTCCAAACCATCGAACTAGTGGTTCCAAATCGTGGTCAGGTTTATATTCACGGTGATAAAAGGCGAAACGTTCATCCCAGTGCCTCCGTCAACTCGTTCCAGGATTAACATGGAGGAAATAATCACGAAAGCTAATTTACTAATCCGGACAATGATCAATATACGGAGGAGGGCAGGAACCTGACTACTCGTAAATCATATTTATCAACTATATTAGTGATTGAATCATATTTATTAATAAATTAAATAAATAAAAAATTTTAAAATAAATAAATAAATTTGTATTATTAAATTTAATAATTAATTAAAAAAATATAAAATATAAAAATTTTAAATAATCAAAAGAACTCGATAATAAATTAATCAAATTCAAATTAAATTTAAACAAACTTAAACTAATAAAAAAAATTAAATTAAATTTTAATAATTATTTTAAACTCGATTCAATTCAATTTAATTTAATTTAATTTTTTTTTATCAAAGGCTCGAATACTCTTGGCTCGTTTCCAGCAACGGACACGAACTTGATCGGCAACGCCAGCAGGCGACAAGGAGGTGATGCTTGGCGGATCCAGATCCGAAGTCACTTATTTTTGCGATCCGTTAGCAAGTATCGGCTTGGTGTTCAATCTCAAACTCCAAAACTCACTAATAGATCCGATACGTGACCCGACGAGACCCGATCCGCACCAAAGCGAGTCTCAGACATCGCTAGACTGCCTTCTCTGTAAAAGGACTAAAACACCAAATAGCGAGCGAGCGGATAAAATAGCAGAAAACTACACGTGGTCAATTGTGATTGGATTTTATGACCAGTGTATTTGAAAGCAGAAGTATCCGATCCCATCAGGACCGCTTGAATCGTTTTGGATCGGAGGCATCTGCGATCGCGAAAAAAGAAATAGACTAATTTAATAAAGAAAGAGGCGAACAAAAAAATCAAACCCTCGTTGCCGCACCCTCGCTTTTATGCTTGCTCTCGTTGTCGCTCAAATCTCTCCTCCGACTCGAACGCCCACCGCCATCGCTTCTACTAAACGCTCGATCGAACGCCCTCGCACGTCTCGGTATTTAAACCGAACCTCTCCCCGCTCTTGATCTTTCCGCCTCGTCCCCTCTCTCGTTAGGGTTTCCAATCTCCCTCCTCTCTCTCTCATGGCTCTCGATCTGTTTTTCCATTACAGGCCCACTCCGCGAGGATGGGAGAGGAATGCCCCGCCGCCCGTGCGGCTCCGAAGGCCGGGAAGAGGGCGAGGGACGACGGGGATTTGAAGCGGGTCGCGGAGATCGTGATGGTTTTGTCAGCCGTAGGACAGTTGCGCGGTGGCAAGGAGCCGACGGCGGCGGAGAAGGCGCTGGTGGCGGAGGCGAGGGAGAGGCTTGTGGTGATGTGCGAGTCCGTCAGGCCGAAGGAGCTCTTCTCCACGGAGGCAGTCAGGGTCGTGGCAGAGGATCTGGGGCTGAGCAGGTCCAAGGATCCTGCTCTGGGATTCCGGCCACCCAAGATGTCCATTGCTGAGAAGTTGATGTTGACCAAGAAAAAGGTCCGTCTTCCTGTCCCTTTTCCTATAACCATTGTTGCTCTTGATACGGGAGAGCCCTACACAGAGTGCAATGGTTGAAGAACATGCGTTTAGTGAGACATAACTAGCCTGAGATTATGCCTACTACTTGTTGTTTTTATTCTGGCATTCTTGCTATAGGTTGCTATTTTCAGTAGGTAGAATTACAATTTATGTATATATTGGATCTTTCTGACTCGCATAATGACGTTGATTACCTAGAAAATCAATATTCTGTTATATGTCTGCTATTTACTCCAATCTCTTGCTCCAGTTGTTAACCCAAATTGGTCTTATAAAAAACGACGAGATGGGTAATGAGCCGTGTATTTTTGAAGAACATATCCATCTTCATAGTGCAGACTGCCATAATTTCCCTTCAGTCAGTTTTATTTCCGAAGTGAAGAGTTAAGTTTCTGAAAGTTCAAGGTCATATCTGTTAGGACATTATTATTTACTTTTCTTGGTCTCAAAATATCTCCTGACAGGACTCTAAACATATTTTCTTATTCTGTTTGTAGTTTTATCATTTCTTCTGCAGTGTTACGCTTCTGTAGCCCACAACCACTTGGTCTTCTGAATTGCTTTCTAGAATAAATCCACTGCAGTGCATACCGTAAAACTAAACTATGCTACTTTTTTCTCTTAGATTTCAATTTCATATAATTTATTATATTAAATTCAAGCCCACCCAAACTCTAATTTCTAGATCTGTCTCTGATTCAAAATAACTTGCATTCCAGTTTTCATGGTGGAATTTGTTTGAATGTGAGATATGAGATATGCCATTTTCTTAAATGTGGGTCTTACATACCTATAAGGTTTACTCGCTTATCTGACAACCTATGCTTTTGGTCCGATTCAACAGATGGAAGAGTCCAAGGAAACAAATGAGCATTCATCAGTTCATTCTCCTCTACAGTATCCTGTACCTGTTGGTGTAAAATCTGAATCTCGTGGTACCATGGCATATGGTGCTTCTAGGTTTTCACAGGACAAGAGTTCTATGCTAACATCCTCTGGAGGCTTTCGTAGTTCTTTACCTTCATTGCATGTTTCTGTGCTGGCTAGTGCTGCCCCTAATTTGAAGCAGTCACAGTTTAGTGACGTGCAAGCTGGTGCCAACATCATAAAACATTCATCTGGTTCGCTTGATAGGGCTTTGCCTCCAGTACATAATGGATTAAATGCTAGACATAATGGGCCAGCTTATCTGACTCGAGATCAAGGTAAAATCTTTTGACAATAACTGTTCTGACTATCTATCAGTTGTGAAATTCTGACTTTGTTGAGTTCATTTGGGTTGACTTCTCCATTAATGTATTGACAACTTTCTTACTTCCTTTTTTCTTAATTTCACAACTTTATTAAGGACCATGAAAAGTTTGAATTATGAGAGTTTAGAAGATAGAAGTTATCTATTTCTACAATCTATACTTATCGTGTCAATGGCCACTTGTTGGTGATGGAGTTTGAGGATTTTCTTTCCTGTAAACTGATGGTTACAAACCAATATCTGAATGCTAGAAAACTGCATCTCGAAGCATTTCTTGGTGTTCCTTGCTGAATTTTTATGTGAATTAGTATTAGTCTTAGTTCTTGTCTAATAAAGAACAGATACTGGTACCAGTCAGAGATAGCAATGTGGTATTAGTATCAGTAACGTGTGTGTTTCCTAATTATGTTTTACTTTGATACAAGGCTGTATGGCCTGGTATACTGGTAAGGACTTGTCTGCCAAAGGCTTAATCCTTTGTTTAGTACAAATATAAATGGTATTTTTTCCTTCGTGAATCCTCTTCTTTTCTAGTTGTTTGGAAGCTGATTTCCCTCTAACATGTAATATTTGATGTCCTTATCTTTTTCTTAATGTTTAAGTTGTTTTCTGTTGTAGCTGAAAATGTGCCTCAGAAAATCCCAACCATCTCTTCCATGCAATCACCATCCGTTGATGCTGTGGCAAAGTTTAGCCAACCAAACAAGATGTTGGATCATACTTTAATTAAGTATGAGGGTATTGCTGATGTAAATGCTAACCGATCTGCGCTACAGATGAAAACCCAGGAAATAAAGCCTTCTATGGTTCAAGCAGGACAAGGAGGCCTGCATATTGCACATCAACCTTCTCAAGGTTTGGCATTTGTTCCTACACCTCTTTATACCAATCACAATGACATTAGTAAGAGCGTGCAGAGGATATTGCAATCAAAGGTTCTGGATCATCCAAGCTGGATTCCTCCATCAAGTGACTATATGAATGCTTCTCTAAATTGCCAGATATGCAAGAATGTGATTTCAGATACAGAAAGTTTGCTTGTCTGTGATGCTTGTGAGAAAGGAAACCATTTGAAATGTCTTCAATCTTATGGTAGCAAAGGCATTCCTAAAACAGAATGGCATTGCCCAAGCTGCTTGTCATCAAGTAATGGAAAGACCTTGCCACCCAAATATGGGAAGGTCACAAGAGCTCCTGTTGCAGCATCAAAATCTGCTCCAAATGCAAGCATTAATGCTGCTTTTAAGAAAACAGAAGATTTGGATCCTAAGGTTAGTCATCAGAAAGCACTATCCAAAAGCAATCCTAATGTGTCTCAACATTCAAATTCTTCAAATTTGGCTGGCAGTCATCATGAGTCAATTTCGGACTTAACAGGAATCGGTACAGAAAATGATTTGAGGACTAATGGAATTAAGAGAGATAATGTAACATGCATTGCAATAGGAGGTAATCATTTAGAGGAAACAAATGGTTCTGTATGTACTAATTCTGATAAACCTTGTGAGGATCACAACCATATCAAGAATGATAGTTCAGCCTTGGCAAATACTAAAGAAGCCACTGTGCCTGTTTTGGAGTCCAATACAGTGGAACAAAATTCCTGTGAGCATTCACAGAGATTGGTAGGTGAAAATGACGATTTTTCTAAAGCAACAGTAGCACAGGGTTCCAACCAAGACTTGCCAAGCAATGCCAGTGTTTCTGGAAATTATTTGCAAGAAAACACTACCCTTCCTACATCTGAACCTGAAGGACATGATGAGAAGAAACCAACTGAATGCATAGATGCTTCCAGTATCAGAGTAGTTAGTGAAGGTAGTTTACAAGTAACTACTGATGAATCAAAGGGATCGGTCAGTTAATCATGACCTTGTCATGTTCACAATCCTCTGGAAGATAATATCTCATTTTTTTAGTCCCGGCCACTGTCTCTCCCAACACAGAAGTTGGAATTTGTAAGCCTTCTTGATGTGATTTTTGTCTTTTATTCTTGCTAGTGTGACAAATTACAGTAAGTTGAAATGCATGAGTAGTTATTTCATCACTATGTATAGCACTTCTATACACTGATAGTCAATTAAGTTGTTTGTCTAGGAAAAAATTGTCTACCATTTAATACACTGTATTTTGACTCTGACGTATTTAAACATTGTGTCATCTTATTTAAAAATTATGTGACTTGCACTTTCATTAACTTGAACAGCTCAATGCTTAGTTTCATTCGTGTTTTAAATTAACTTGGGCTGTAGCATAGTTGACCTCAATGTTCGGTATAACTGGTAGGGGAAAAAGTACAAAGCTGGTGTACGATGCCATGTAGTAGGTAAGATAAACATCCTGACATATATGAACGAACATTTGTTTTTGTGCTGCCATAAAATAGAAAACACGAAAGGAGGCATTTGAAGGCACTAAAATATAGCAGTGCAGATAAACAATCCTTCATTCAAAATGATGCCAAGCTAAAGTGCTAACTTTTAAAGAAGGGCTATGCAAAGCTTCCCTATTTCTTGAAAATTCTTTTACTTTATATAGGTAAGTTTTGGCATAAACCAGTCACAGTTTTGGCATTGTGATTTTGTTTTTATCCCTTCTTTTTCTTGATATTTTAGAGGTGAGGTTGATGTAGGAGCACAGCTTAAACTGCTTGATATTTGAACTTAGAATATGGAACCAACAAAGCAACTCAAGTAATTTCTGTGGAGGTGAATTTTGTTACTTGCGCCTTAGTGGATTTTTGGAGATTAGGGATGATAAAATGCTGAAACAGCTTGGTAAACCCAGTCGTCCTCTTGAGTTCTCTTCTTTAAAATGTTATGTCGTAACTGTATTAGAAATCTTTGACAAAGAAATGGGTAGTCTATCACTACTTTTTAGATTAATAGTTTTCAGGATAAAAACGCTTGTGGCCCCTCCTCTATCCTCCTTTCCATCATCATGTTAGATTACTTATGCTTTTTGCCATGCTTTCACCCCTCTTACAAGCTATTTGCAAGTCTTATTTGATGTTCTAACCAAATACCTTTCTTTTTGTTCCTGTTAACCAGGTATTCATGCGAACTGCCCAGCTGACAAGATTTCACTTACTGAACCAGATATCTTTCTTGTTTGTTCCTGTTAACAATTGGTAGAATTTACATGTGTAATCTGTATCCTTTCAAAGTTCTGACAATCTGTCATAGCTCAGCAATTATGATGAAATCTGGAAGCTAAAGCATTTGCAGTGGCTACTCCAGTTGAGTCGTTTCAGTCTCTGGCTCCTGTTGTAAAATGTGACGTAGTTGCAATGTCCATGACCAATTTATTTACCAAGCGAGATATCTTATTATAATTTAATTAGCGTTCATATCTTGATTTGTCTTCATTATCACCCCATTTATGCCTCAAGAACTGTCAAGGTCATAACAAGGAGATCCCATTTTGTGTGATGGACGTGTGCTTTTTGAAAAAACAAAGAAGAAACTGTATGATAATTTTTCTCCTTGAAATAAACAGAGTTAATACTTTAACCAATGAAACTACTACTATAAACAAGTCGAGCACGTGACATGTTCATTTCAGTTTGAAACTAAATGAAAGCTTAAACTGATCATAACACAACTAGTATGAACATTACTCGTACGGATACAACATACATTTCAATTACAAGTAAAACTTGTCAAACTAGTGAAAAGTGTGAGGAAATTTCAGTGCTTCATCTAAATCAGGATTTAGCTTGCAGAACAATATACATTTCATCCAACCTAAGAGAAGGAAGGGGTGAATTATGTAGAACAAAAAAATTGGTAATTGCTGACTGTTCCTTTGGCATCCAACATGAGATCAGTTCAAAGGGCAAGTCCAGTTTCCTACAGAATTCTTTGTGGAAGCCATCAAAATCAAGTACGTTGGTATGTTTGATTTTCGTAACAAAAGCCTAACAAGCAGTGCATTGACCTCTAATTAATGGCCATGGCTTTTCATGGAAGGAGGCTCTATCACTCATTGATTTGCTGATGATGGATAAAGATTCTCGGTCATTATATTTACACAGGCTAATGCCAATCAGAAGGGATGCCGGTTGTTATTGTTAACCGCTCTGACCTGTCAAGTTTCGGAACTTGATCTTAATTGCCATCCGTTTTGGTTTCACTGCTCCACTTGGAGTGCTCGAATCCAAGCAAACTGCAACTGGTTCCTGTGGTTGCTGCTTGAGAGTGTCCTTTTGGTTGACCTTTTTGTATGGTTTCTTCCTCTTGTATGTTATAGGAAACATGGAGCAGTTTTCAGCTCCTGATACTTTCCCCAAATGTTCAGAAGGGCTCTTCCGACTAACATGCTTGTCGCTACGAACATCTGAGATCAGTAAACCTTCTCCGGTGGTTGTGGTATTTAGCCTTGTTTCTTTATGATTTTCAACTTCAAGCCGGAGGTGACATTTCTTTGTACCAGCAGAATTTTCTTCAATTGATATATTTTGTTGAGTCTTTAAGACAGTTGAGATTTTTTTCATCATATTTTGACAGTCCCCGCTGTGATCGGCATCTAAAGCATAATTGCTCAAATTCTGATCAATCCTTAAGAGGAGCTGTTTTCTACATATCGCCGGACCGTCTTGCCTCACATAGTTCCTCATTTTTGGTTCTTTTTTGAAGATCTCAGAAAACTTGGTATAAGCATATGGAATTTCCTGTCTTTTACAACCATGTATGATCTCTGGGCTTCTAAAGGTGCTTCCGTCTCTATTTATCTGACACAAAATGGGTGACTTCTCACTAATATCAACTTCATCCTTCTTCAAAGCAAATTGTTGTGACGAGAAATTGGATGCACAATTTTATTTTCAGAACGCCTTTTGGCATTCTCTTGGATGGCTGCTCCGGCTTGTCTGGTGATGGTTCCATGACCTGACTTTGCACTGGTTTTGTCAAGATTGGCTTTAACTTCAACACTCCCTTTCCTTTTCTGTTAGTGTTACGAACTAAACCATTCAAAAGAATTGTTGAGTAATGTCCATTAACACAGTGGGCTGCCTTCTTTGACGATGGCAAACTTTCAACACTTTTGTTGCACTTGTTTAATATGTCTTCATCTGGAAATGCATTTAAATCAACCAAGAACCTAGGCTTGTTCTCCCTCCTGCTCTTCCAAATGTGAATTCTTTCTTCAACCGTGAGGTTTCGCTGACATCCATCCCATAATTTCTTCATTTTTGAAAATGCTTGGAGCATGTTCTCATGGTACGATCAAACGCGATAGTAGTATTCATTCTTCTGTAGGAAAACTAGGCACTCTCTCAAATAGGTAACTTGTGGAGAATAAAGTCCTCCCTTCATTCCTGTGTAGAACTTCTGGAGTGGGCTTCCGAATAACATTTCATCGCCCGTAAGCAATTCTTTTACGGTAAGCCAACACGTCTCTTGGTCCATGTCTGGAAGAAAAGTTGCGAGAAAAAACCTTTCCTCTTCATTTAACTGATGATTCCAAGTTTCCAAAGAGAGTACTCCTTTCAAATCAGGAAGATCATATAGCTCATATGGGACACTGCATTTTCGACTTCCAATCATTATATGCTCACAGCCAACTTCAGCGAGATCAAAGTTGTCAGAATCAACATCGGGAATCATCTCAAGTAGCAACTTTTGCTCGTGTAAACACTCATTTTGCGAATAGTTTATTGAGCTTCCTCCCAGATGACGACCATAGCCCATTCCTAACTAAGGGGAAGCCATAGTATCAAATGATCATGTCAAGGACTAATAGAACATTAGTCCATTATGCGATATATTGAAATTCCAAGTGCAGCTTAAACTCAGGCAACATTCCTGAAAGTCAGCAAATTAAAATGAAGAAATTAGCTAAATAAGACGAAAGGCGCATAATTATCGGGAAATAATTGCCATAGATAATACCATTCATGAACACCTTCTTGTCCAGTACACGGCACAGATATCTTTTTACAAGATAAAACTGCTGCAAAAGACAAGCTTTAGCTTAACAATTCAACCAGGAACAAGTTAATCATTGCAATCTTGATAGTAGATCATCGCCCGATGATTTAGCCAGGCACAGATGTACTGATTTGTTCCACCTTGGTGAAAATGAACTTAAGTTGCATACCATCTAAGTTAAAACAAGACAGGTAAGTTTTATGAACCCTAGTTTCAGTATCTGTAAAGATGTTTACTTTTCTTGATCACAAACAAACAGAATGCCTTCTTGCCAAGGAAGTTTGAATCGCTTTAAGTTTCTATTTCTTCAAACTGAACCTAAACATTCATTGTGCATCCATAGAAATTCAGATAAGTAGTTTTGACAAATGCAATCAGATAAGAGATCTTTTCAAATAAAATCTGATCAAGAAAGATCATCGTTCTGCAGAAATCACGGAGGCGAAAGCAAGCACGAAATCTACAGAAACCGGAACAAGAACGCAAGGTTGAAGTTTCCTACCAAACACGGTCATCCACCACAATCCCTCTTCAGTTTTGCTAGATCGTTCTATCAGAAATGCAAGTCGATCCGAAGACCCAAGTCAAGAACAAAGAAACCAGACAAGTTCCTCCTAAATCGCCCCAAAATCTCGACTTTTCTCAATATCCTCGTATTTTGCACCACGGTAACGCAATCCGAACCATTGACAAAGGGGATCGGATCAAGTTTCATACCTCGGGAGAAAGATGCATCGCGTCCAAACTAGGGTTTCCGGCGCGGACCGGCGGAAGCGATGAGTCGCAGCTCTCCCATTGCCCTAAATCTACCCCCTTCTTTTCTTGCTTTCTCTCTCCATGTAGAAAGAGCTAAAGAGTACCAGAAACAGAATAAAAGCACCACTGTTCACAGGAAAACCACATCTTTGATCTTTCCCTATTCTCTCTCTCTCTTCGCAGCTACAAGTTTGGCACGGGCATGCAACAATCAGTCTCGAGACATCCCCACCAAGTTCATCTGAGCCAGTAAAAAACGTTAACAAATGCTTCACAATTCATCCATTAGGCACAAAGGATTCGTAGTTTGAGAAAGATCGGATTGCTTAAATCCAAAACCAGTGCAGCAAACCTTTATTGGTTGTTCAGACAGTGTGCATCGAGCGCAAGCTGTGTGGTACAGGTTGCTTTGGGCCGGCGAGCACTGGCGGAGCATCATCGCCGACGGCCAACTACTGGAGCGCCGCGAGGTCCAATAGTGAATTAACATTTAATTTAATTTTAAGGTATGAATTTTTTATGCTCTTCCAAATAATAAATTAGTTTACTAATTATTCAATATTATTTTTTTATTGTAAATTATTTTATCACCGTGGAATTTACATGGCTAAAATTTTTAAGGCAAAAATCAAAAAGTTCCTTCTTTTTTTCAGAATTGTGTAATTTTTTTTAATAAAAGGACGTCCTACCTTTTAAAACAACACAACTATTTTCCTAACTATTTTCTAATATTTCTCATTGTTATCTTACATATATCTTTTACTTAAATTATAGTTATAATTATAATTATTACAATTATAAATATTATGATTTCATAATTACGATAATATGATTTTGATTCAAAATTTAGATATAAGAGGGAGATATACGTGTCAGAAGAAAAAAATTATACAGGAGGGTATTTATTAAAAAAGACTTTCTTTTCATTTTTACCCAAATTTTTATATATTTAAAATTAATTTAATGAAAAAATATCATGCCATAAGTTGAATTTTTAATATGATTTAAAAGGAATTTGATAAAATAAAATAAAAGATAAATTGGAAAAGAAAGTGGGAACGAACTTTTTAATAGAGAAAAAAAAAGACAGTGGGGGAGGGCAGAGGATCGTGTTCTCTCTTCGACTCTCTCGGCAGCGGCGGCGGCGAAGAGCGGGGCGGCGCAGCGATGGCGTCCTCGTCGGCGGGAAGCGGGCTGACCTTCAAGCTCCACCCGCTGGTGATCGTCAACATCTCCGATCACCACACCCGCGTCAAGGCCCAGACGCATCACGCTGATGATGGCAGCGGCAGCGGAAGCGGAAACGGAAGCGGCGTTGCTGCGACTGCGGTCCGCGTATTCGGATGTGTCATCGGCGTCCAGAGAGGACGAACTGTCGAGATCTTCAACAGCTTCGAGCTCCTCTACGACCCCCATACCCACTCCCTGGACCGCTCCTTCCTCGAGAAGAAGCAAGAGCTCTGTAATCAAAACCCCACGCCCTGTTTCCCTGACCATTTCTGTTTCTGGCATTCTAGCTTGCTGACGGTGTTGGATCTCGTTGATCCCGCTCTAGGGTTTTGTTGTTTCTTTTTATTTTAAGTGGCTTATGCTTTACTCTGGTGCAGATAAGAAGGTATTTCCCAACTTCTATATACTTGGTTGGTATTCAACGGGTAGCGAAGCACAAGAATCAGATCTGCAGATCCATAAAGCTGTAAGTTTGAAATTCTCGTTATATATCTCAATTTCATGTCATGGTCCTATTTTGTTATTTTCTTATTCTAGGATAGTTATATGGCTTATTTAATGTTGGCTCAATTAATTTATCTGTGCCCATTCTTCTTAATCAGAAAATGCAACTTATCTTTGGTTATCAGAGTGTACAGCTCTAGCTCATTTATGTGGATGTGACAACACAATGACCTGGATTATACAACATTTCTTTCCTTTTTTTCCAAAAAAAATATCATATTTCCTAATCTCTGTAAACACCATTTTCATTTTCCACTGTGCTTTTTTATTTTATTTTTATCATTCGTAAATTTGATTGTTAGATTACTACATTACTTTGCCATATTTATTTCCTTCAAGGATGCTATTTGATTTCCCAACATTCAGTCATATAGCCTCTACTACCTAAACTACTATATTTTAATAAGAATGCTAAAATAATCTTCCCTATCTTATTCTATGACATTTTCTGTTATTTCACAAGTTTTGTCCATTTGTAATGTAAATTATGAAAAAGATTGATATAAGATTTGTCTTTTTGATTTCCCAACTTTCAATCATATAGCCTCTATTAAATAAACTGCTGTATGTTGTAAGACTACTAAAGTAATCATCCCTATCTTATTCTATGACATTATCTGTTATTTTAGGTTCACAAGTTTTGTCCATCTGTAGTGTAAATTATGAGAAAGATTGATATGAGACTGGCGTTTGGTATCTGCACGGATTGTATTGTGCCATATACATGTAAATGATTTTGAAAAGGTTAATGTCTCAATGAAATTTAATGAACTTATCATCTTTACGAAATTGAAAATTTCACTAGAAAGTTATTCTATACTTCAAATTGTGAGTCTCTTTCTATGATTTTGTTCTTGTAAGATGCTTTCTTGTCTTGGTTTGGTTTTGTGATGCTTCTGTTATATGTTACACTTGCAAATTTTCTGAGTACTTTAATGAGGATATAGTTGTTGGCTTATTGCTCTATCTTTCTAATTTTTATTTCTTATGTAACATCTTTTGTTAAGCAGTTGATGGATATTAATGAGAGTCCAGTTTATGTTCTTCTAAATCCTGTGATAAACCATTCTCAGAAGGATCTTCCAGTTACCATCTATGAAAGTGGTACGTGAACGTGCTCTTACAATTTTGTAGAATTCATTCAAGGATGTTAGGAATTAATGGTCATATTAGTTTCTTCTTGCCATTTCAGCGATCATTGTGGACTTAACATAATACTTTCATTTGATTTAGTCTTAATTATATATATATTTTATAATTGCAATTAGTTTCAATTTACAGAGTTATATAGCAAGTTGGTTCATAATGAGGATATTTTGTAGGAGTTAGAGTTAGGAAAGAGTGACAAACTTTATTTGTAATATTTTGGCAATAATAATATCAAGCAAGTTAATCCTAACAATTTCTTTCACTTTTATCCTCTTCCATGAAGATCTGAGTTCTCTTCTCCCAATAAATCCAAGGAGATTTTAGGGTCTCCTTTCCATACACAAACACTACTTATCCTTGGTATTTGATCCTCTCAGCTTGTGTGTAGCGTTAACAACTAGTACCATAGCCATTCCACAGTTGACCCATTTTAATGTACCAGAGATACTTATAGCAGCTCGCTACTTCTCAGATAGTTTTGTTGAGGTCATATGACCTATTTGGAGACCACAACAGAAGCATAACAATAGGAAGAAGAAAACTCAACCTTTATTTTGGAAGCCCCACTATGAATATATGTTGTTAACTCAACAACACTTGTTGAACAACTCAAGAAGTGAAGACTAGCTAGGGTTGTAAATGCTGAGTCTAGTCGAGCTTGAACAGCTTGATGGTGTTCAAGCTTGTTTATTTTCTTATCGAGCTTGTTCAAGTTTGTTTATTAAAAATCTTATTGAGCTAAGACGAGCTCGAGCTTTTTATCAATCTCAACTAACTACATTGTTGTCCTTATAATTTAGGTTAACCATTTATTTTATGCATTACACTTATTATTTTCTTATTTTTAACATACTATGAATAATTTAAGATTGTAAAAAATTATAAATTACTATATTTTTATGTATTTTAGAATAAAAAATGAGGAATTAATTTATAATTAAGTTTTGCACAAGTTAATAAATAAGTTTATTTATAAATTGATCACGAGCTTTGTTTATGAACATAATGAACTGAGCTCACTAGTATGTCCGTATATATATATCAAACCAATCGCCAAACATGTTCATGAACGCCCAGTTCATTTACAACTCTAGCCATGGCACATCCACCCACTTCAGTCTAATGCCAAGGCCTTGTTCTCCTTCTTTGTTGACTTTGTCACCTTCTCTCTGTGCCCACTCATTTTTGCCCTTGGATATGCTGCCTCCATCTTGCCAGTCTTGGAGGAATGAGCTATAGTGTCTTTAGGGGATTTACTTATGTATAGTTTCTAGTGCTGAATAGTGTCTTGATATTTTGTGCTTATTGCAAATAGAAGATCATCGGTATTTGCTTGATTCCCCACATATGTTGAGCTAAATTCTTATATGTGTATTAGTCTGAGGCATTTGACATTGCAGAGCTATGCCCTTTAATTCACAGTAATTTGGATACTTATTGATCATGGTAGTCTTGGGCAACTTAAGTAATTTTCTTTGATTTATTAGATTGCAGCAAGTTCTGTATGTGCTTGGATTATCCTTGAAGCTGTTGGTGAAGGGAACGTTCCATATTCTTTAGCAGTAAACTATCTATATTGGAACTTTGTCAAAGTTCATTGGCACCTAGGGCTTGCTTGAGTTGATACTATGGCTTGCTCATGCTTATTTATGCTAACATGATGGTTTTGTATCTAAATTGATGTAATGATGATGTAGCATGAGAAACTATCTGTTGAATATTCCACACAGCTCGCTAGGGTATGTTATATAATATCCAATTCTAGTTGGCACAATGGTATAATTTCCATTTATATATGCTTGTGATATTGGTCAAGTTCATGCCTGACTACACACTAACCTTTAATACGCAGATTAAGTTGGCATGCTTAGTTGCATACATAAGTTGTGGTCCATTTTATTTGTTTTTGATAACCTGGATTTTCAATTCATTGCTTGAGGCATGACTAACAATCAACATTCCTTGCAACTGCTATTTGTGATCATCTTACCAGAGTTGCACATTATTGATGGAATCCCACAGCTCATATTTGTTAGATCAAGTTACACTATAGAGGTGCTATTCATTTTTCTAGTCATTAAATTGTATTTTGGATGATAATTAGTTTTATAAGCTAGATGCATTTTTTTCCCATATAAGACTGTTGAAGCAGAGAGAATTTCAGTGGACCATGTGGCACATCTAAAACCATCTGATGGTGGATCTGCTGCAACTCAATGTGAGCCTCTTTTTGTCATTTTGCATTAAAGATGGCATATTGCTGTTTATTTTAAGCTTGTGAATAATATTATATTCATTATAAAATTGGAACTCACAAATACATGTACCTTCAACAGTGGCTGCTCATCTTACTAGCATACACAGTGCCATTAAAATGCTGAATAGCAGGATCAGAATCATTCATCAGTATCTTGTTGCTATGCAAAAGGGTAGGCACACTGGCTTACATCTACTTTTCAGATCTGTCTACCATATTCCATTTTGTTATTGGATGGTTGTTCCATATGACTGTGACATGTCACATGTTTATATTGACTTCTTATTATGCTGATGTAGCTACTTTTACACGCAGATAATTGAATTTCTTACTGCTTACTTTTCTCTAGAACTAAATCTAGAAAAATGTACTGAGTAGTGAGTACTAACTTACATGGATGTCAACATACTAAGTTGCTATGTTGCATTGTAATCCAGTTGTTTCTTGGTACCTATGTGTGCATCATTGCCTATCCAACTTGATTTTGAACTTTATAAATATTTGATTATGATAATAATTTGCTTTGATGAGATTAGTTAAATAAAGGATGATTGAGGTAGATTGTAAAAGACTTGTGACACTAGGGAGGATTGGAGTTGATAATAATGTGATCATTTGTTTAAACCGAAAATCAATTCAAAAGGTAGTTCCAAATGACTCTTCGCTATATTGGCATATATACGCTTGTCCAACGACCTAAAGCTCCTCCAATCATAATATCTGTAACATTGAGGGACAGGTCAAGGAGAAGACACTGCTGAGAGGAAAAGTGTAGGCAGTCTTTTATTGCATTATTTTTTTTTTAATTTTTTTTGTTGTTGATGGTGTCTTAACTGTTGCCAATAAATCCATTAGAAATTAAAATTTTCCTTTGTTCATGGTTTGCTGTTTAAAAAAAAAACATGTTTGGATGATGCTGTTCAACTCTTATTGAAGCTTTAATATGGTATACTCAAAGACATATTAATTGATCCAAATATTCTGTCTCCTATTTATATATTACCTTGATTGCATACTGTAGTCCTGACTATGTAGGCCACACCAACCCAGTCCAGAAATTCAGAGCTATCCCATTCCTCCTGAGGTGAGCATTAAAAGTATTTTTTAACCCATCTAGCCAGACTGCCAATGCTTTTCTATTTACAGTGCCGTCTAGTGTTACCTGACTCCAGTCCTTTTTTTTTTTTTGGATTAATTCAGATTTACTTTATGTGATCAAAGTTCTTTTGGAACCAATGTTGATCCAAGCTATATGTGAAGTGAATTTGACCTTAATTAACCTTGTCTTGAGCGTTTTCTAATATGTGGAAATTTATTTGCCCTCAAACTTAAGCCTAAGGGCAAATTCATGAGTAAAAGGGCAGCTTGGTGCACAAAGTTCCCACCAATGCGGGATTTTGGGAGAGGGTCGGATTACATTGAGTTTATTATATGCAGTCTTATCCTGCATTGCAAGAGTAGGGCAAATTCATGATTAACCAAACTAAATCTAATTAAAACTGCCCAAATCCTAATCTCGATTCCTTTGTTTTTTTTTGTTTGAAGTGATCTAAACTTCATTATTGAGCCTAATAATTGGGTTAGCATGATCTAAGTAACAAATAATAGGAAAATGTATGTGCTTACTAATATACTATACAAATCAAACTCTATAGTGGTAAGGCAAAATACTTGTATATTAATAGGCCATGGCTTCCATATAAAGATTTTATTGAACTTCTTTCTTTTTCCATTATGACACATATATATGTATGAAATTTAAAAGTACTTTATGTGATTGTATGAATATGTGCAGTACAACAACAACAAGAACAACCAAGCCTTATCTCACTAAGTGGGGTCGGCTAGAATGTGTGCAGTAACATAAAGAAATAAGACAAAATTATCTACGGTGTCCTCAATATTGGTTCATTAGTGGTTTCCTTTAGGAATCAGCTGCTCATTAAATGTAGCAGTAGCTAGTCTTCTCCATCTTTCTTGGGAAGCATATTCCCTCTGTCACAGATGTAGGATGTCATCCATCTGCTGCTGAGAATGCCAAGCACCCTTCCCCTGCATTGAGTTATCTCTTCTGTTGCCATGTGCTATGGATACTACTACTATGAGTATGTTATATGATATGCCATAGCATCTTTTGTGGTAAATTTGATTTCTCTTATTTATGGCATCCTTTATTGCTATCCATATTCTGTTGATCTTAAATATTGCATCTCATCCATGATGTAGTTTAAATTCGAAATTTCAAATTGGATGTTTAAGATTAGGAGGTTTTAAATTTTCTGTTTTAAAAGTTGGGGATTTATTAGCAAATTAGGTAATTTTTAATTCTTTTGTTAGTGAATAAGTTATTTGGAAATAGGTGCATGTTTGCTTAAGTCTTTTAGGAATAAGTTGATTTTTTTTATTAGGGTCTTTAAAGGAGATCCAAAACTTCTCCTTATTGGATCTTCCAACTAATTAAATTTTATATCATCTTGTGAATTTGATTTCCTCTTTGTGAGTTTATCCGTCTTGGTGTGGCATCAATTAATTTTATCCTTTTGTACTGGTGAAGAACCTACTCAGCATTGGATGTCGAGCATTTGGATGTTCACTTTCTTCAAACTGCAGGATAGTATTTTGCTAGTTGGTGCTATTGTGAAGGATTATGGTGTGCTTTAAATAATAAATTATTTAGAAGAATTGATTAGCAGATGATGCTATGCCATCTTGCAGTATCTAATTTGGATCATAGCAGGGCCATTGTATTGTTTCATGTGGTTTCAAGAAAGCATTGAAATAATTTTGTACCATTTAAAAGTCAAATGTAGTTCTACCATATGGCTTATGCTGTGCATTTCTTACAACTTGTGTTCTTTGCTTTTTTAAAATCAGTGTTCATGCTAACTAAGCAAAACAAACATACGGGAGATTTAGCTTATGAAATCGCTGGTTCCTTTACTTTTTAGATGTTATATGCACCTCACCTTATTGCATGAGTAACTAATTGTTGATTGTAGGCCGACAGCAGTTGTCTTTACCTTTTAGAATTTATATGCATCGTATTATCTGAGTTGCTAATTGTTTATTGTATGATGACACTCAGGTGAAGTCCCTCTAGATAACTCAATTCTCAGACAAGTCTCGAGTCTTCTGAGAAGACTGCCAGCCATGGAATCAGAGAAGTTTCAGGATGATTTCTTGATGGTCGGTAAAATGCCTTTGACTCTCCTGATTTGTTTTCTATTCATTTTGGCGCATTCTTTCATTGCATTCATCCATAAGCTGGAGATCCCCATTTTTTTGCCGTTATAAGTTTATAATACTCACCTTTGGCCAAACATTTTATTTCCAGGTATCCTAAGAGTTACTAAAAAACTTCATTCTTTTGTAGGAATACAATGACACTCTTCTTGTAGCATACCTTGCCATGTTGACCAATTGTTCGAGGTATGAATATGGTTTAAAATATTGCCCAGAAAACTTCCTAACAGTGTTCACAAAATATGTTGCCTTTTTTACATATAAGGAAAATAGCGAACACTAACATTGTCGCTCAACATTTTTTTTTTGGACTCGTGCAGCACCTTGAATGACCTGGTTGATAAATTCAACGCCATCTATGATAGACACACCAAAAGAGGCGGTCGGACTGCCTTTATCTAGTTTTACTTTGGCATTTCCTCTGCAAATGCTCAATGGTTTTCAATCATTTGATGGATGTAGAGTTGGGATTTTGTTACCCCCAACTTGTTTCTTAAGAGAAAAAGAAGGGTTATTTCATTTATGAAACTCCAGAAGAGGTTCAAATCTTATATTTTTCTTTGCACACTTTTAGTGTCAGGCGAATTGATAGCAAGTGTTTTTGGTTGTTTATTTGTTTGTTTAGTTGACAAATATCACAATACAAACTTTGGATCAGCTGACTCTAAATACATGGGATTAATATAACTTGATCTGAGGATGAGGATCACCAGGTTGAAGTAGAACATCTGAGGATGAGGAGGATGACCAGGTTGACTAGATATGATGGATATGTGAAAGCTAGTGATTGGTTCTTTAATCTGTTTTTTTTTCTTGTAATCATGGTTATGCTGTTTAAGATCCATTGTTTCCGAAAGCATTAGCTTAGGTGTTTATTGTCAAGTTGGTGCTCTATAGTTAGGTTTAATTTACTCCCTCGTTGACCTCAGTAAAATCTGGAAGAGCAGCCAACTCTCCATGGAGTTTGGACCAAAATTGTCTGCCCATGAATAGGCAACACAGGTGGTCTTTGCAGAAGTCAAGGGAAAAACTTAATGACTAGTGTTTTTTTGTCATATGTGTTTTGTTTTTTTGATAATTTAAGTGTTTAAGCTTCGGCTAATTAATTAATTTCAGAAGTAGACGACTTTCTCTTTAAGTCATTATATGTTTGTGTTAAGGTGAGGCGAAAAGAAAATTATAATAAAGAGTAGTGACTAAAGATTGATTCATGAATAAATTATGGAGTGTAGGGTGCAAACGAATACATATAGTATAAAAATATTAATATTTTAATTTTAATTTAAAAAATATATATGATATTTAAATTTGATTCAAAGTTAAAAATATAAATAATTTTGATTTGAGTTCTATTTGAAATAAAATTTGAGCGTCGGTTCAAATTTAAATTCGAGTTTAAATTTTAATTTAAGAATATTTAAATAAAATTATATACAAATAATTAGAGTTTAATAATTAAATAAAATATTAATTAAAAATCGAGAAAGCACTTAACTAACACAATGAATATCTTTATTTAGCTAAAAACTCCTCATCTAACATATTAACTTTGACTAATTCAATTTTTTTTAAAAAATAGATAAATGATTTGGTCGTTAAGGCATTATAATAGCTCTTAGCTTCCGGATCACTTTAACCACGTCATTTCAAAGTGGCCATATACATATAAAAAGGTCATCATTTATATCTTAGAAAAACATCGATGTCCTCTATATTTCGAAGTTCTTCTCTAATTTCTCTTCAATACTTTTAATTCATCATCCATCTTTCCACATTCCTTGTTAGGCATCAAAGAAGGTTTGATCTCTCTCTTTTGTTTTGTTTTTCTTCGAAAACTCCATATTTTTTTTTACATTCATAAGTTGATTGATTGTTTTGCTTGGCCATTTTTCGTTATATTGCACTTAATTGTGGATATTGATTCCTTTAATCTCACATGATTAAGCGATATTTAGTTGGATATGCTTGAAAGAACTTTTTGTCATTGAGTTTCTTTTAAACTTCTCCATAAGATCTAATTTAGAAGATCCATGAGCTCATGGTCCACTCGGTGGTGAATTACACCAAGGCTACGAGCTCGCAACTGTGATTCATGACATAGACACGATCATAATTTATTAGAGCAAAATGTAAAGACATTACCCAAATGATTTCTTTAGGAAAATCTCATACTTTCTATAAAAGAATATTTATCTAATAAATTATTTTTATATTTATTAAAAATTAATTTTAAAATTTATTAGAATAATCATTCATATAAATATTAATTATTTAAATTCATAAGGCTAAATTTTTTTTTTTGGTGTGAGATACAATAGAAAACTTGTTTTATCTGATTTCGAGCAAATAAAAAAATTGCTAGAAAAAATTCTACTAAATAGAGGAAGATGTTTCGATTCTAAAATCATCCGTAGTTATTTTTGACATTAAGTAAATAGAGTAAATAAAGCATTACCTCATCTTCACATCACTATGCTCACAAGAACAATCAATAAATTGTCAACAAATTTAAAAATAAAATCTTCAAAATAATTTTGAAATTTTAAATGTTGGATTTTACCTAGGCATTTAAGTAAACCTATTACACTCTCCTCTCCTCTCCTCTCTCTCACACACACACATATATATATATTGTCTCGGGTAAAATGTCGTGATTAAATCCTTCAAAAATAGATCAGACATCTAAAATTTAAAATTCAATTATGATATATTTTGGAGGATTTTTTTTTAATGGATAGCGGATCTGAAAACGATGATTATCAAGATGAATTTCTATATGTGCTTTCTCAATTTATTTTGATGGTTAATTTAATGGAGTCGGATGGTTTATTCTAGGATTAATTGAGTCGGAGATTTAAATATTTAATGTCAAATATATATATATATATATATATATATATAATTAAGAAAGAGAAATTAAGGAGTTAACTTTTTGCATTTCTAGTAAATTGAAATCGAATAAGTTATTTTTTTTAAATAAATTAAATTTTATTAAAAAATCAAATAAAATCGATTACTAAATTAATCAAAAAAAATTATTCAACTAAAGTTGCATTGATATTGAATTGTCGAGAACGTAAATCAGCACTTAGTATTTCGGAGTGAAAGTTTTAGGTACAGTAGTCAATTGATTATGATATATCAGTCTATTACCATCAACCGATTTGATTTAATTGGTGTAATCAAAAATTGAATTTAAAATTTTCAAATTGAATTAATTAAATTAAAATAATTGAGATTTAAATAAATTTTCAAATTAACTGAATCCAATTTCCAAATTCGATTGATTTGAATGATTATTTTAATTTAATCAAAATTTTACTCACCTCTAATTTAAGCATTGTAAACAGACAATTTGAAAAACTTGTTGAAGCAATCTCACTTAATTTAAAGTTATCCAATAACTTTTATTTGTCAACCTCTATTTGATTGAACAATTTTTGATCCAGTAAAAGTAGTCATGGCATAGTCCATGGTTAGTTAGGCGGTGAATATTTTATTTTGTCAATTGCTACGTTTCTAATATTTTATTTTAAATTTGATAAAAAAAATTAAAATTCATCATTTTACCGATCCTCCTAAACTACTTCATATCATTAGATATTGTTACAACAAGAAATTAAAATAAATCTCATATAAAAGAATATATTTAAATTCGATAAATTTTTTATATGATAATGTATATCGAGAGTTTAATATATTTAGTAACTCTAAATTCATTGAATACTCTAATTGATTAAATTTGTACAAAGTTTTTAATTTTACTGAGATTTGCACACTTGTAATCCAAGACGGAGTCCCATTAGACCGTCCGAGTTATAGTCCATCATATTTTTTTTTAATTATTATTATCTATATAAATTTTATTAAATATTAAAATTTTCTAACAAAATAACTACATAAACACATCAAATCATCAAATACGAAATAAAAATATTAATTTAAAATCAAATTGGAATTAATAAAAAATCATAGGATAGACATAAAAATAAAGAATATATTGATTATTTATTTAGTTTTAATTTGATCAAATTATTATTGAACTAAATTTAATTAATTTAAAATAAAATTTTAAGAAGTTTTTGAGAAAACTAATCTATTTTTTAGATATTCTTTTTCATGCGTACCTTGTCAAGTTTGCACGTGTTAGCTTCTTTTGATCTTCTCTTTCATTCTTCGTATTTTTTTTCTTCACCATAATAATTTAATTATTTTTCTGTTCTCTTTCTCCATTTATCATAATTCTCTTTTATTCTTCCTCTTCTCAACAGTAATAATTTTTATTCTTCTCTTTTTTTTATTATTTTTCAACCGACTAATAAAGACATCTCCAACCCATACATCAAAATATCAAATTTAATATAAAATCAACATCAAACTACTCCAAACTATACACCAAATTTTTATACCAAATTTGATATATGAATAGTATAACACCATATTTGATATTGCATTATTCATTATCTCATATTTAGTGTAATGAGAATTTTTATTTTTAAAATTTTATATTATTATATAATTAATTTATAATAATAATTATTTTTTAATTTTATTTATATTTATAGGAATATTAATTATTTATTATAAATTTAAATTAAGTATATTTAGTAGTATATTTTAATTTTATTATATATATTTGTAAA